>JASCZW010005476.1:160041-214542 GCA_034211315.2 Aedes japonicus | reverse complement strand
GGCAAAGTCAGTCGCGCGCCCGTTCGGGAGGTCACGCAATGTTTCGCAATTTTAAACATATTTGATTATCTCTTTTGAAATTTTATTTCCGTCCATTTGTGCTAAACTAAATGAAGCACAATTTTTGAGAACAAACCATGTTGATAAATCTTGTAGTTTTTACATGAATCCATTTCTACTGGAAAAAATTGCAAAAAATATAAGACATTGCCTCCATTTTCTAGTGCTAAGCTCCGTATTGTTCATTTTTTTTGAAAATTGAAAAAGGTGCATCGATAGCAAACTCTTCAAGGAACAATTTGGCTACAAAACATTTTTATATATTATTCACAATTATTAGTGAATGTGATTGCAAGCCAAAGTCAAATTAGCATTTTATCTCATAAAATTAGCCTTCAATGTTGAAAGAAATCACGAGACGATGCATGAACCTGCGCTGGGGGACAAAAATGAACAAAATGAATTTTCTAACTAATCCACTGTGCAGGGCTTAGCCTAACTTTATTACAACCGAAAACATTCAATTTCTAGGCAAAATTTTATTATATTCGGAATTTGATAAAAAAAAATGCATACGTTTCCTACAACAAGCTAAATTTATTCAAAAGTTCTAAAGTTTAACTCGTTCGAATGTCTCCAATGTAGTGCAGTAAACTTCATATAAGCATGATTTTAGTTATTTTTTGTTTCTTCTTGCGTGTGATGTGTCATATGACTGAAATCGGTTCTTTTCAGATGCTGGCCAGATCTCCAGGGATTATCCGGAACATCCTGGACACTGCATATATGCATCATATAAACTATTTTACATCGTTTTCAATTCTCTTGAGCCTTTAGATGTCCAATTTGAGATGTCGTATGACCTATCTTGTAGTGTAATACCTACTATTCATTGAAACAATAGAATATAATTAATTTGATTCTGCAACGATCGGGCCAAATCAAATAATTGTTGAAGGTTGAAACAATATACAATGAAAAAGCGAAAAACTTTCAAACGGCAAAGACCCACTCTGAACATCGAAATGAACTCAACTCTTTTCCTGCATTCATCGCTTGGCATCCGTTTGTATGTAGAAGTACGGATGAAAAAATGTTGCTCTTCTCCCCGGGATTACTCGAAATTCATATAAAAAACTATATTATATTTTTACACCAAAAGATTGCTAAGAAAATTTGCAATCTTATGGTACCAACAAAAGTACATAAAACAAAATTTCATAGCATACTTTTTGAATTTGAAAAACCACCTAAAACGTTCCACGCTATGGGAGCTTCGAACCGTGGGAGGTGGAGGACGAAAAAATAATAATAACCAACAGCACAAACCGTCTGTTCATTTCCAGTTTCAGTATGTGTCCAGCCGTAGCTAGGATAGGATGTACGTTTCGTTTAGGAAGAATTGGACATCGAAGAGGATTATTTTGAAACGCCGACAACGTGGCATCAGTATTTTTCAGAATGAGGAAGTGCAGGGAAGATGTTTGATTACAATTGAATTGATACAATTTTTTATTCCTCTTTTTCAAATGATTAGTCTAACGGCTAACAAAATACTTGATTATATCAAAACTGGCTAAGGTATAAACTGGCTTAGGTATAATCGTTTGAACTTTATGCATCGTTCTATATTTCATAAACAACGAGTCACTTGTTGTATTCAAATGTTGAATTAAAAACAAATCTTTGTTTTTTTCCTGTAATCAAAATTGTATTGTATTGACCAGATGATATCATAAGTTTAGGAAAATTTGCAGACTATTTTCATCGACCACCTAATTAACTAACTTGAAGTTAATTAATCCATATCAGAACCGTTTCGCCAATATTTGAAAGGAAAAATAAATAAATGTAGGCATATTATAGATCAAAATGTTCAAGTGTTTTTACGAAAAGTTGTCTAAGTATTAAGAATATTTTGAGAAAATTTCAACAAATGGTCTGACGATATTTTAATGTGCCTGGCATTTTTTAGAGAAACATTTGTTTTAACCATTTGGAATATTCAAAAATTTATAAAAAAATAATAATTTGAAGACACGTTGTAGTGCCTTAAGATTTTTAAAGTACGTAAATACATTTTACAAAATTTTAAAAATATTTAAAAAAAAGGTTAAGAGTATTCGAATGAATAATTCTCTCTATAATATTTCGAGAAAATTTAACAATTCCTCCGACAGCATCTGGATATGCATCACTTTTTGTTTTTAATGAATAATTAAATTAAAGATTATTTTGTTAAAAGCTTACTAGAATATAATACGTACATATATTTGAATCAAAAATATGCAATTATTATATTTTCGATAGTATTGTTAGAATTTTGTCAAACACTAATATGATTTTCTCAAAACATTTAGAAGCATTATGATGAATAGAAACTGGACTAAAATACATTATGCAATCCCAAGGAACATGAAAGTTTGGTGAAAATAGCAGCACAAATATTAAATTTGGAAAACACTGTTAGTCATTTAAAGTTAATAAAATGTAAGTCAAAATGTCTTAATAATTGTGTGTATGATATTCGAAGCTTTTTAGAACATTTTTAGAAAATTTCAAATATAAATTGGACTGCATTCAATAGACACATCAACCTGGTGATTTTCTAATGTAATGTTTATCTATTTTAATGAATAATTTTCTTATGAAAATTAATCATCTATGTAATGAAATTATGATGCTCCTAGTGATTTTCTAAAGAAACAAAAAATGTTTTTTTTATTTTACACTAACTAGTTATCTAAATTTCTTTAAATGACTTTCAAAGTACTCTAAATCATTCTGTACAATATAAGCAAATCATATGATGGTGAAGAAAATTTTCGGAAAAAATGATACGCTATTCATGTATCATTTTTAGCAATGTTTTTAGTTTTTCGAAATGTCCTGAATGATTTTTTACAAATTCCTCGAAAAGAACGTATTTTTTCGAATTCCCCACATCAGTAAAATTATTCTGATTATTTTGTGCATATTTCCTCTGAATAATAATAAAACAAATTATTATTTGCTAGACTAAATCGTTTTGATCAAACCTCACAAATTGGAAATGAATAAGACAATTATTTAAAAAAATCAAAACTTTATTAAATCAGATATTCCGAAGCCAAATCAAAATAAAATTAACTGTACACATATCCAAAATAAATGTTTATCAAAAATGACTATACTAAATCTTTTCAAAATCATTCAAAATGACCGTATTATTTGAAATAAGCCCCAGCCACTATTCAATCACTTTGAATGAGTTGTGTTAATATTCTACAAGTATTAAAATAAAAAAAATCATTCTTGAACAAATTTGACCAACTGTACCAAAATACGATACATTGAAATAATTTAAATATGGGTTCATTAATTCAAAACAATTCCTGCACACAATGCTTAGAAAACTGTTATGAAAATCAATGGTTTCAATTTTCAATATATCCACCAAACAACTTAAGTTATTTAAAAAAAAGCTGTTCAATGAACTAATTTATTTTAGAAAATCGCCACCCCCATAAAAATGTCACCGGCTGATTTCTTTGAATTTTCTTAGATCATTCTGTAATATATTTTTTAATTTGTCAAAAGTTTGTCTTAGAATGGCTTATCACTAAGAAAATTATTCATATTGATTATGTGTTTACCCAAAAAAAATGCATCAGTTGAAAAATACTTGGTTTATCCTAAAGCATACGAAATACTACCTATTTTTTGTAAACAGTAATATTTAACATAATGGAGTTCACAGGTCTTTGAACGATTTGTTTGAACTTTGTCAAAATATTCCAAGAATCAAAAGCGAAGTTTTGGTTATAATGGTTAAAATCTTATTGAACCCCCATATTTTGCCTTAATTTGATTCCTTGAATTATTATTGAATTTACTAAAATGCTAAGAAATTAATATATAAAAGTACTAATCTTTTATTCCTGATATAATATACATGAAATACACCGTGTCAAATATATTCTCATACACTTTTTCCTTGCATTGGTGTCGTGCAACTACTCAACATGCTTCTCGTATGTGTTGGTATTGTTTTGCTTTTTGTTTTGCGCTTCTAGGTTATGTCCGACTTTTTCATTCGGTGTTTATCTTTCAACAGCGATGAAGGCGTTTTGTGCTGTGGTGATAAAAATGATTTTGAAAGATGAGCGCCCGGGCGCTATTTTGAAAATTTGAAAAACCTCGGAGTGAAGCGGGATTTTGTGTTCCGAACCATCCGAAGGTACCGTAACACCTGCTCGTTGGATGACCGGAAGAGATCCGGTCGTACTCGTTCGGTGCGGACTGCACGAATTGCTAAAGTGGTCAGGGAACAGATTAGACGAAAATCACAGCGCTCTGTACGTAAAATGGCCGCAGATCTGAATCTTTCGAGATCATCAATGCACAATATACTTCAAAATGACCTCGGATTCCAAGCTTTCGAAAACGTATGGTTCACGTAGTTTCGGAACCTTCCAAACAGAAATGAATCAAAAGAGCAAGTCGGGGAAGAATTTATCTTTTCCGACGAAAAGTTATTCGTCTTGCAACAATCCCACAATGTCCAGATCGACAGATTGTGGGTTCTCTCTTCGAGAACTGCTCCAGAGAGTGATAGGAATATTCCACGGTTCCAAAGTGCTGCGTCAGTGATGGTTTGGGGAGGAATTTGCAAGCGCGGCAAATTACCACTGGTTTTCATCGAAAAAGGCGTTAAAGTGAATGCCGTAAATTATAAAACGGAAGTTTTGGAGAAAGTTGTCAAGCTAATATTTGAAAGAGGTATTTGAAGATGATCACTATGTGTTACAGCAGGACGGAGCGCAATCGCATACTGCAAATCTCGTTCAGGGCTGGTGCCGAGAAAATTTGACCGACTCTTTGGACAAGAATGAATGGCCTCCCAGTTCAACAGATCTGAATCCCTTGGATTATTTCGTATGGTCATACATGCTGGCGAAGGTAAATGACCACAGGGCGTCTAATATGAAGCAATTCAAAACGTAATCCAACGAATTTAGACGAAATGCCGATGGAAGGCACGCATGACTGTTTCGAAAAACATCTGGAGCTGGTCAAGAAGGTTAAAGGCGGTGTTATTATAAAACAAATACTGAAGCTGATCAGTATTATATTGCAATATAATGGGTAAAGTTATCAATTAAATCTGGAGTATCGATTTGAAATAAATCGAGTTTTATTTTGTATAGAATATATTGGACACGGTGAAGAAAGGAAAGCGCTCTTTTAGATATTTAAAAAATAGTTAGCTAAGCAAACTGCCAGACTCATTAAAATGTTGATTCAACTTAAAAAGTTGATTATTTAAACGTTTTTGGGATATTCTTAGAGCTTAAAAAATTGTACTTAAAATACTTGACTGTTTTGACTACCAAGATATTAACCTGAAAATAATAAGGCAGCTTATTTCCGAACTTACAGAATTACAGTGGATTTGTTTTAGTTTTTCTCAATATTTCAAAATACCATTTTTATAAGTTTTATACCTTACAATATTAAATTATCATTTGTTGCGCCTTTGAGTAAGTCTAGTATTTTTGAATTTAAAATGCCATCAGAAGATGTGTTTTAATTTGTCTCAAAGTATTCTTAAAAGTTTGACCATTTTTCATTAAAAAAAACCCTTAGACATTCTGATCTGTAGTATAATTACAACATTTCTCATTATTTTAAGCATTGGAGCAATTACTCTTATATTATTTTGTTGCAGCGGGTAATAAAGTTCAAGTATTCGTAGGAATGATTGAACATTTTTTTTGGATTGTTCTAAGAATATCAACACCAGAGGAAATTTAAATAAATCATCTGACGATTTTTTTAAACTCACCTCCAGCATGGTATGCCTGTGTAGCTGCGCCTTTACTGACTGAGCTAAGGGGTGACCTAGCTATTACAAGTAACTATAATTGTTATCAAAATTTTCATAAACATTATTTGAATGATTTTTCATGGTATTTTACAACATTCTGAAATATATAAACAATTCAAACGACGATAAAGGAAACATTCGAAAAAATATGCATCTGTGAATCAACATGTTCAGTTATAATTATTCATTATAATGAGCGTTATTCCTATATTTTAGAATATCCAGAAAAAAATCAAACGAGGACCTGTTTTCAATGAGCCCATATATCCCTTAAAATAGTTAGGTATGATGGGTTTCAAAATTTAAAATGATGTTTTCTGTATAAATTAATTAATTAATAATTCTGTATAAAAAATTTAATGGGCTAAATGAAATCCCTAGCCACCTCATAATGACAGTGAATCATTTATTAATATTTTCTCCATATTTTAAGAGAATATATAATATCAGTCATACTAATACTTACAATATTTAATCAAAAACTAATTTACCTGAAATAAGTATGTTGGGTTATTTAATTGATTTCACAATTTCATTTTTCTTAATTGTTTTATAAATTTGCCTAGTATATTTAAATGTCATCAGATGATTTGTTAAAGTTTAAGTAGAAAATGCTGAAAATTTAGAAATTTATCCCTAAGGATACTAGAACGTTCTGCTTGACAGTATATTTATAACAAATCTCTAAGGCTGCTATTTTCAAATCATGTTATAAATAAGGTATGTGTTCCTTGACTCAGCCTAGTATGCAACAATCGATTACATTTTTTATCATAGCTCATAAATTTTGCAGCTGGAAGAATCATTTAACTAGCTACACACTTGATAAGAAATGTTTAATAAGCTATCTGGTAGTATGTATGTAATGTCGGTCTGTAGGTATCAAATTGGGTCTATTCATGGATGCAAGTTCGTCCCATTCGATAGATTTGTTATTGAATGTTGGCTATGTACGCTTTTTGACGATTGTTTTATTCAAGGCGTTCCCAGCTGTATTCGCACAACCCAACAAACAATCAAACTATACTTAAACTGCTAAGAAACACTTAAGTGATTTTACCATATGATTGAGCGGTCATTCGGCAATCAAAACATTATAATTTGCTCTACACAGATTTTGTTCCTTTAGTTTGTGTTTAGTTTGTGTGTTGGTTCATCCATATGAAAAACATTCAACCAAAACTCAGACATTTGTATTGTAAATGTTACCAATAACAACATTTTCACTACGCTTCCCATAAGACAGGCCATAACTGGGAACCTAGGGAACGTCCATTAATTACGTCACGCAAAAAATGACCTTTTTCAACCCCCCCTCTCCCCCTTGTCACGTTTTTTGTATGGGCCATCAAATTTTTTTGTATGGATCGTCACGTTTTCCCAAACCCCCCCTCCCCCCTTACTGCGTGACATAATTTATGAACCTTCCCCTAGAAAAAAATAACATTGGGTCTATGGTTTTCATGTTAAATAATTGTTATGTTACTTTTGTGACCTGTTAGTTTATAACTTGTGACTATTTTCTGTACATCTTAGCTGCATTATTCGGTTTATAGGCTCAATTTCGGCAAATTTAGATCATTTGAAGAGCGTGTAGATAATCTGTTCAGCTTAACCAGGAAAGTTATGATGTCTGAAAAGTTAAGAAAATCGAAAAATACGCAAAAGTGAACAATTATAAATTCATTAATTATGTTTCAATTTCTTTGAAATACATCGGTCATCCTGATAGCAACATGATTTTGTTGATTATCGCCGAAATAATGACATATTCGGTACATAGGCCGAATCAAGGAGCTAGGCTAACATTACATCCCGTTACCCTATATCTTTGATTGTGATGGAAAACCACCAGGCGTATCAAAATGATTTCTTTAAATTCAACTAGGGTCTTTAAGTTTAACGCAAATATATTACGCAAGAAAATACTGGCCAATGTCATATCTGGTTAATTTAGTTTTGGTCAAAATGTTAAAGAATTACAATTGATAAATTTATGTATGTTTGTTAAATTTAAAGCAAAAAAAAACATATCAAGTAAATTCAGTTTTGAACGAAACGTTCGAGTGCTTGATGATGATTGACTCGAATGATTGTAACGGCTTAAGAATTCCTGAAATAATGATTTCCCGATTTGCAAATGCGAAAGCGATGCAAACCGATTTGCAAATGCGAAGTGTGCAAATAACTTGAAAATGATGATAATTTGTATAAAAATTCATTTTAACTTCAAACATAGTAACTTGAAAAAAATACATATGCGTAAATTGACTATGCTTTGTATTTTTTCAATTATATGAAATGCTCATAACATTTTGGAAAATTTACTGGCACACTAGAATATCCTCGGATGATCTTTTCAGGATATTACAAAAAAACTGACGATAGCGCTTACAATAATACTTGAATAAAAGTTCATATTACAATAGAGTCTAAGGTTTCAAAACCATTTATATTCTTTGTTTTTGTTCTAGTTTGTCATTTGATTTTGTTCATATTTTTCAGAGTGTTCTGAAGTACAATAAAAATCAAAAAAAAAACTTAAGAACAAGTACAGGTCAAGCATAAAAAAAAACGAATCCAATTTGTCAAGAAAATCTGTAGCCAAACATTTCGCATTTGATTTTCTTTAAAAATTATCCATTAAAAGATTTGAGCAGTTTTACTTTTATACCTGAACCTTAGCTGAACCCGGTGCGAGTGCAGCTACGCTTGCAACAAAATGAATGAAAATATAATAGAACTGGCTCGTTTAGGGTTGTTTTTCAGATTAAGTTTTTTTCTTGACTAAGATAGGGTTTAAACTTCTACCAAAACATGCTACTTACCCGAAAAGTACTCATTTTATGTTTCAGTTATCTAAATAATTCTCACGTCTAGTTAAAATTTATGTTTCATTTTTATTCATTTATTTTCAAACCATTTTTTTTTTAAACAACCATACAATCATTGCCTTTAGAATCCTCTACATTTCGGTTCCATTTGCATGAATGGTTCTCGAGTTACGCAGAAATTTGTATTTCAATTGTATGATAGCCCCCCTTCCAGAGGCACTCACCTGGCACATACACATATCGTCAGATGATTGGTTTCAATTTTCTCAAAATATTCTTAATACTTAGACAACTTTTCGTAAAAACACTTGAACATTCTGATCTATAATATACCTACAATTAATATTTTTATTTGAAATATTGGCGAAACGGTTCTGACATAGAATTATTTGATTGCAAGTTAGTTAGTTAGTGGTCGATGAAAATAGTCTGCAAATTTTCCTAAAATTATGAAATTATAACATCTGGTCAATACAATACAATTTTTGATTACAGGAAAAAAAACAAAGATTTGTTTTAATTCAACATATGCAATATCTATTTGAATTCAACAAGTGACTCGTTGTTTATGAAATATAGAACGATGCATAAAGTTCAAACGATTATACCTAAGCCAGTTTATACCTTAGCCAGTTTTGATATTATCAAGTATTTTGTTAGCCGTTAGACTAATCATTTGAAAAAGAGGAATAAAAAATTGTATCAATTCAATTGTAATCAAACATCTTCCCTGCACTTCCTCATTCTGAAAAATACTGATGCCACGTTGTCGGCGTTTCAAAATAATCCTCTTCGATGTCCAATTCTTCCTAAACGAAACGTGCATCCTATACTAGCTACGGCTGGACATATACTAAAACTGGAAATGAACAGACGGTTTGTGCTGTTGGTAATTTTTTTTTTTTCGTCCTCCACCTCCCACGGTTCGAAGCTCCCATAGCGTGGAACGTTTTCGGTGGATTTTCAAATTCTAAAAGTATGCTATGAAATTTTGTTTTATGTACTTTTGTTGGTACCATAAGATAGCAAATTTTCTTAGCAATCTTTTGATGTAAAAATATAATATAGTTTTTTATATGAATTTCGAGTAATCCCGGGGAGAAGAGCAACATTTTTTAATCCGTACTTCTGCATACAAACGGATGCCAAGCGATGAATGCAGGAAAAGAGTTGAGTTCACTTCGATGTTCAGAGTGGGTCTGTGCCATTATGCCGTTTGAGTGTTGCTAATGTGTTAAATATTATTCAACTATTACATATTTTGCTCGCTATGAATGGAGAATATAAACATAATTTTATTCTATTGAGTCTATGAAAATGTGATTTATGTTCATATACTTATATTTATCTTCATATCCATTCCCCTATGAAATAAAAACTGCTGGATTCACGTACTTGAACAAAATTATTTAACAATATATGGAATCTTGTTGTACTTTGATCAGAATATAATGAATATTCTGGAAATATTTGACTATTTATGAACATGATTCACTTGAGCGTAACAATACGAGAATGTCAGCGGTGATTATATTTGCCAATATGAGAATAAGATTTGTAAAGTACCGGAGAACAACTGGGAATATTTTAGAGAAGATCTCTTCGGGGAATCTCTTTTCATCATTCTTAGTTTTTTTATGATAACAATACTTCTTCGGCAAAATATATCAACAAAAAGAATTATAAAATGTTCATTATGTACCCTAATGTAGATGTGTTGGTGATTGGTTCATTATATAGAGTAGTTCATTCAATTATTTTCAAATCGGTCGTTATTCTCAGATCCTTGACTGACTTTGCCCTTAACAATATGACTACGGAACGCCTGTTTCGGTTGTAGAAGTCCATCACTCAGGTGGAAATCCTTCACACAGTTCGTATTTGCATCGTGTGCTTCAATTTCTTGTATTTTTTTTCGGCTGGCTTGTAGGGCCTGTTTACAGTCCCACACTGGCACGAGGACTATGATTGGCCGCCCCTAACATGGAGAACAGACGCCGATTTGAGCCGCCCTTAACATGGAGAACAGACGCTCAGGTTGGCGAAGGTCTTGACTTTTACCCTTATAGCAGGGTGACTTGCTTTGACAGGGCTGCTTTCGGATATTTGTTGGATTGATGATGATGATGATGAAATACTACCATCTGTGGTAGCAAAGTAACTTTCCATAGCAGTGGAATAATATGATTCTATTGTTGCTTGTGATCATCAAGCCCCTTTATGAAGGGCCAAAAACGTTTGGCGAGCCCGTAAGTAGAGACACTTTCGCGAAACCCGTGAATTCAGGGAAGAGAATCTCCTTCTAAAAGCAAGATTACTCCAACAGCACTAGAATCGAGTCCTCGATTGACAGAATAAACCCAATAGATAGCGCGTCGACGGGTCCGCTCTCGTTCCGCGAAATGTTAAAAATAGGGTAGAGGCAGTCCCATGATCTCTATTCAAATCGTATCACTTGGGTGCCCGGATGGTCCCTCCATTTCCACGGTATATGTTATTTAATGTAATATTATATTTAGTATATTTCGTAGTGGTTATTTCATTGCTTACCTTGTGTTAGAACATTTGGCTGAAAGTAAAATTGGTTAGGGTTATACACAAAGGTTTTTTTTTTGCACGGGGGATACGTCTCAAAAATGATACCGTGTTAAAAAAGTCTAAATAGAGTTGATAAATTTACATGCTTAAACATTTTATGTAGCTTACTTTTTTTTATATGCGTTACCTGGCCATGCAATGGTCAAAATAGAGTTTTTAAAATTTTGAATATTTACACCAAAAATTGTGAATTTTTAAAAAAATTGCCAAACATGATTACTTTTGGCCCAAAACGTAAAATGTGATTTGAATTAGGTTGATAAATTGTTCCGTTCTGGAGTTATCGCCAAAAACAACCCGTGTAAAAAACCTTTCTGAAACGGAGGGCATAGTTCTTTCGGATGTTTGTGGGATTTCGGAAGTAACTCAACAGAGTCCAGAAACTGCCTGTTTTCCATCTGCTCGTTTGAGACACAGTAGTATTCACGAACAAATCTCCAAGTCATCCGATTCTTCTACCTCGATGTCCTTACAGATGATTGCCGTCCTCAGCTCACGATACTTATTTTATATGGCCTGTTCCTCACTGCTTTCAAAGAAGATCGGATATAGTTTAATAATCGAATAGAAGCCCTTCAAAGTGTTCTCATGGTCAACGCTCGATGCAGAAGACAGAACTGGATGGTTGTGATCAAAGCGCTTAATGATCTGTTTAATCATCTCGGTAAAGAAAGCACAGTAGATCAAGTATATAGCCTCCTTACTGGTTTCATAGAGAGTTCCATGGTCTCAATCCAAGCATTTCTGATGCATTTCCGACTTCTTACGAAGATGTTTCTCAAATCCAGAAACTCCGAAATCCGTCTGGTGATTTAGGTAATCATCCTAACAAATATTTACAAGGAGAACCAATCACGACTTCACCTGATTGCACATGTTCGGGAAATCCGGAGCTTCTGCCTGGAAGATGCGATCCCTGTAGTAAATTCTGCCGATGGAAATTCCCTTAAGGAACATTGAGACAAACAATTCTCCAGCGGAATAATTGAAGAAATTATAGAAGTATTTTCTGGAGAACTATATGTAATAATTCCTGCAGCTATCTAACACAAAATTGAAAAATTAACTCAACAAAACCCATTGCGCTATTTTAAAATTAAGAATTAAATATATGAGATGATGGAATTCGAGCAAAAAAACTTCTACGATTTGTCCAACATATCAGAATTTTTTCCAAGAATTACTTAAGGAATTATCTTATACTTTTTGTGGGGTTCTTTCAGGTGATTTCCAGATATTCCTTTAGAATTGAAAAAACTTCACAAGTTCAGCGATTCCTTAAAAAAATTATCACAAGATTAAAAAAAAAAAACTGACGATGAGATGCCAGAAGAAGCTCCTGAAAGAATCCTTGGAGGAATGCCTAAAACTCCTGAAGAATATCTATCGGAACGGAAGAAAGAATATCTCAAGGAAGGTCTGAGAATTTGTCATAGAATCATTGAGAAATTCTATGAAATTTTCTTAAAAGATTATATAAAAATTATGTACTCAATTTAGGGGACACACACACACACAAACTGAAGGTCCTATGACCCTTTCAGACTGTCATATGTATATGTACTATTAGCAAGGGCTGGATACTCAAGAACAAAATGGATATAGTTTTTTGCCCAGGAATAGCCCTTAAAAATCTAACTTACATCGAAGAACCTTGCATAAATTCTGTCAATCGAATCACACCGAAAACAAAGATTCTTGTACAGAAACATACAGGAATGTATTGCAAGGTGCAAGGTGTCAGGTGCACTTGAGATCAAGGGGTTTTACAACAGTGGACCAATTTTAAATCCCTAGTTCCTATTGATTGTTGGTGTCAGTGTCAATTGTTTCATGGGCCTTTAACAATGAAAGCAGAATTGGTAAAACAAATGGATCCTTAAATGTACACATATTTTATATATGAGATTTTTGAGTGGACAAGCAACTGTTAAAAATCTTAAAAATCTTGGTTTATCTAAAAAATCTGTTATCTTAACACTAAGGTTTTCATCACATCTCACACAATGACGTCGAAGGTTTACATTAAAGAGTGTCTGAAAAAGCGGATTTTACCCTCCATTCGGTAACACTTGACCAACGTTATGTTTTGGCCGGATGTAGCCATCTGCCACTTCTCTAATGAGGTACTAGAATTAATTTCGTCGCCAAAGAGATTAATCCTCCGAATTGACCTGAGCTCAGACCAAACGAAAATCACTGGGCAATTGTCTACATTTGTAAAGTGGATTTATGAAACTATTGAAGCCTGTGGTTTTCTCTAAAGTTCTCTTAAGCATATAATATGAATACATTTCCACTATTGACCTGAAACATGACCATGGAGGCCATTTGATGGCTCTCCAGATGATTCGGAACATTTTACGTAGTCATTTTACGAAATTAGTTTTAGAATTCCGCATTTTTTTTCTTAACTACTTCTAGAAGCACCATTTGGACTCATTTACACTGATGTCCGTGAAAAGCCCTGGGAATCGGCAAAACCTTGAGGTAGTTTAACTTCAACTACCAGGTCTGGTTTTTTACCATTTTGGAAAGAATCACACTACTGTCGCCAGATCAGTGGTATAGCAGCCCAAAAGTGCTTCTGAAGTTTCTCCAGTAGTTCTTATCGATGAACATAATAATTTGGAAATAATGATCAATGGTTAGGTACAGTGTTTGCGAACAGTTGATATAAACTCAATTGAAAAAGCTGAAATAGTTTATTATCACAATTCAGCACACTTTTGGGAGGCATTACCACATAGGGGCGCTGTTCCATTCATCTCATGATTCATTGTTCATACTGATCGGTAATGTAGGTTTGATGTATTAATCACTTAATTCCTTTTGTTATTGAGTTTGCTTAGTTTCAACAACAAATAAAAATAAATAAAAAGTAAGAATTCAGATGGTTATGCACCAATCTTTTGTTTCCGAGTAGCACGAATCAAAGGTTGATGAAATGAAAATGAGATAGGTAACCTAAGATACTATACTTGTATTAAAGTCTTTTATGCTGAGATGATTTAGCTTATATCATTCAAGCTAGACAGTTTGAAGGAAAATGCAGTTTTCGAGTACGCTTCGGTAATGGACGATGTGGTCGAACTGAAATTGGAACTATCTGAAGATCCTAGAAATCAGCATATGTCGAGGTAGACCAATATGAAGATGATAACCAACACAAAGGCAAGGGAACAAAATGAACAGAATAATATAAAAAACAAAACATCGGTGAGATTGTTCATTTTTGTTTATTTAAAAAACAGACGAAAGGACTCAAAGTTCTTAAAAGTGGTCAATTTATGAAATTATACTTCGAGCTCCTCGGTTTTTCCTTAAGTACTTTTGAAAGTATCATTTGTTTGCATTTGCGCCTTTGATCTGGAACCTTATGTTCTCCCTGATTGTCCTCAACACCCGTAAATTTGAGCAATTTATGAAAATAGCATCTGAACTCTGCATTATTTTCGAGAGTACTTCTGAAGGCATACCCTAGCAAGGGATAATAGCAAGCTGATATCATATAAGTAACAAGTTCTGTTATCCCAGTTATCGTTTTGATTTCCGCTGTTATCGCATAACAAATTTAGTTATCATACTAACTAATCATACTTACTAATTTTGAACACACTCTTTTTTATTAAAGTTAGAAGTTGAATTGTAAAACTATACATATTTCCAGCATATTTGAACAAAAAATTTTGCTTTTAATCAAAATATTTTTTTCAGTTATTAGCATGATAACATTCGCAACTGCATGTGTATTGACATTTAAATTGTTCGTTGTAGGAATAAAAATAAAAATATGTTCACACCAAAATCCGGACGGCCATATTTTTTTTTGGAAATACTACAGTATGTTTTTGATTCATATTATTTACTACATCTACAACTGCATATAGATTTTTATGGATTTATTTCCATAAGCTGTTGCGCTCATTTTCTTATGCACTCCTTTCATCAATCTTTGCACGGTGTTCTTGTCAATTTTCTTCGAAGCAGTAAGCCGCTTAGAACGTAATTCTTGGATCGTTGCTACCTCTCCACCAAGTTTTTTTTAGGTTTCCCTTGTCCATTGACCAGTATTTTTCAATCGGGCGGAGCTGTGGACAATTTGGTGGATTACAATCCTTGGGAACGTAAATAACATTATTTTGCTCATACCAAGTGATTGTATCTTTAGCGTAATGACAGCTGGCCAAAACTGGCCAGAACAAGGATTGAGTCGCATGTTTTTTTCAGGAATGGTAAGAGCCGCTTTTTGAGGCATTCTTGCCGGTAGATCCCAGCGTTTACGGTACCTGTGGTTATGAAAATCTGAGATTGTAGAGAACGGGAACATATTACTTGCCAGACCATTTGGTTTTATACTTCCATTGGGAATTTGGTTTTATACTTCCATTTCAGATGTTCAGGGGCATCTTTCCGGTAGTTGCATTGAAAAATCCGTTTCCGTGAGATATTTGAATGTTTTGAAGCAGTATGTTTCGTCGTCGATGACAACAAAATGGAATTTTGTGAGAAGTTGTTCATAAAGCTTTCTGGAACGTGTTTTTACCGTTGTTTGTTGCTTTGCGTTAAGATCTGGGTCTGTTTGAGCTTTGAATGATTTCAATCCAGCCTTAAACTTAAATTTTTGTACTAACCCGGTTTACATTTGTGCTTTTTTCGCAACTGTTCGTGTTGACACGTTCGGGTTTGTCTGAAAAGCAGCAATGGCTTTGTTCTCCTTCCTTGTGTTGCTCTGTCCATGACCACTGACCATTTCCAGCTTTCCTTTCGAGAGTAAGACTTTCTTCATAACGTTTAATCACATCTGCAACAGTTGATTTTGGCACATTTAAAGATTTTGCGATGAATCGAACAGTAGAACTGGAATTTTCCAAATATTTGTACAAAATAGATTTCCTGCGTGCTAGTTCAGACGGCGTCATCTTGAATACAGAATGCGCTTTTGTATACAAGGTGTGTGATTCGCGTTTTTCTATGTATTGGTTATGTACATAACAAGTTTCACTCCATTTCGTATTGATTTGACTAAGAAACAGGATAAATACATTGTCTGGTTTTGTATAAAGATTGTACTCGTAAAATGCAACATACAAAAACTATGATAAAAAATTCGGGGAATAAATATACACATAGTAGCTATGTTTTTGCAGAGTTGCTTTATTCAACCTCCTCTTCTAGGCTAAATGCCCGCCCCTTAACCTTAACTTTAACGAGCCTGAGTCCTGCACAACACTTGCGTCGTCTTTCTTACACTCTTTTATCTACTCATTCTTGAAATCCTTATCGTTTCTTATGACCTTCCCTGTTTTCCGGAGCATGCGCTTCATAATTGCCTAGAATTTTTCTATTGGGCGAAATTCTGGCGAGTTTGGCGGATTTGCCTCCTTCGGCACAAAAACAACGTCGTTAGCTTTGTGCTACTCCATCACCGGCTTCGCATAATGGTCCGATGCCAGTTCCGGGCTAAACAAAATGGACCGCAGAAAGAACAGCAGGCGCTTCTGGAGGCATTCTTTATATATTTGGCCATTGATAGTGCTAGTCGTGTACGGCTTGCTGAATTTGCCGCACCTGCAGATCGCCTGCCACACCAAGTACTTCTTGATAAACTTATCGACCTTCTTCTTCCGGAACTTCTACGGAACATCAAGGCGGGACTTGCTGACGAAAAACTCGAGCCGGGGATATTTCTTTGCGTTTGCTTTAATGTACGCCTCGTCGTAGATTACGATGCATTTCGGCTGCTCCAACCACTCACGGTACAACTTCCTGGCGCGGGATGTGGGCACCGTATTCTGTTCATCAATTCAGATAGGCGCCTTTCTTACCTTGAAGACATGAACTCCGGCCTGCTACATAGTCTGCTGGACGAACCACGAACCACGGACGAATTGTCCATCTTGGCCACGTCCCGAATCGAATGGTTCGAATTGAACTTGAAGTAATGCTTCGCTTTTCTTCCGCTGTTGAATTATACTATGTATGATGTATGATTTGTACTACCACCCGTGCTACAGGAACCTTAGTCCGGCAGCAATGGGCTCCCCTCTCTTTTAGATTTGATCAAGCTTTAATAACCACTGATTATCCTAATCATGCCACCGTATGAAGGGCCAAAAACGGATTGGGTGGATCGATAGGCAACATCACTTAAACGTTTCAACAGGGATATAAAGAATCTCCTTTCAAGAACAAGATTGAACAATTGGTCAAAAGAGCGAGCTATCGAACATGAGGATGCCCCAATGGACCTCTTTTTACAAACTGTTAGCAATGAGGAGTTGGCATTCTCACTCTCCCCATCTAGAGTGCTTGAATCGTGTGCCCTGATGGTCCCTCCCTTTCCCATGAAATATTTATATAATTTATATAATATTTATGTAAATGAAAAACACTACTAGCGTTCGTATCTATTACATATGATCTTCAATGGGTCGATCCTGAAATGCAAGAAATGTTGTAAAGTGTTGAAGAGTAGAGTTCTGTGGTCCCACGCTTAAACACCTTCGTTTTCCTTCGTTTTCAGCGATAGCAGCAATTCACCAAAATCTGGATTTGAGGTGTCCTGAAAAAGTTTGTCAAATCTATTAAAATCGTACACAACTAACATTTATACATTTTAGTATACTGTTGCCATGGCCACTATTTGCTGCTTGATGCTAATTCTTTGGTGGCGTAATAGTCACAGCTCCTGAATAAGAAAACAGGGAAGATTTAAATGATAGGAAGTTAAGGACAAATGGATATTAAAAAAATAATAAGTAATGTTTAAATCATCTATGAAGTGAAATCAATAAAACAATATCATCAAATATAATGATATTGTGAGTTATGATAAAATAATGACAAAGATTGAACAGTAAAATGAGACACTAGACAACGCTGCATGAATCAGATAAGCTCAAATTTGGTAAAATGTCCCATTTGAAGCTTGTTTAATTGTACTATACACACATATATTTGTCCTTTGTTCGGTTTCGAAACTTTTGTATGTAGAATTTTCAAAATGACGTGCTCTAACGGAATCAGGTTGGAACATTCACCTCTCATCAAATCATAATAATGATCACCCAAAAATTGTAGTGACATTAATTTTAAATCTTCTGAACATTAGCCTTAACCCGCTTCGCTTCTATTGAATCACAGCAAAAAGACACCACTGCAGATTCCCAGTCCCAGTTCAGCGTTGCAATTGCACACAAGCCACTAAAATTCAAACACCGCTCGGCAGCACTGCCCACTTATCCCCATTCGAACGGACGAATGACAAGTTCAACTTTTGCGCCACACGTTTGCGTGGAGAGCAATTTATCCACTTCAATTTTCGGATTTCGTAGCCGCACTCAAAATCAACCGCTAAATTTCGAATCCCGCTTCCACCTGTCAGTTCATTCCGGAACGCAGCGGATCAAATCGGGGATAGACTTTCGACCGGTTCGCTGACAACAAACTCGGAAAAAGTTGATTTATTAAAGCGATACCGCCCCGGCGTCGAAAGTGTCCTTCAAAAAATCCCTAAGAAATCCCGCTGCTAATCCGTACCGTTTTCCCGCATTTTTCGACAGCTTCAAAAGCCATCAATTATGGCGATTAGGTTAGGTTTTCGGTCTGGTCATAGCAGCATGAACCCGCCCCGCTGCGTTGTGCTGGAGATGGTTCGGGAAAATTTATAATGGCCACGGTGTTTCCCCCCTTCTCTCCGGTCTCCGGAGAGCATCCTGAATGCCGCCGAAAAAAAAAGTGAAAGAAGTGATTATCAATCATCGCACACGACCGTACGCGCCGCTAGGCTGTAAGAAATTCAGATGGGGATACCGCACAGTCTTATGGATTCGAACATGGATTTCCGGTGGCAGATGAAAAAAAAAAGTGAAAACTCGTTTACCAAAGGCTATCCTGTTGCCCACGACGACGACGACGACGACGACAACAACGCAGGACGATGATGATGAACGTACTCTTGTGGAGGCCCTACCAGAAGTTGTTTCGTCGTTTGAAATGGGTGGTAATTTGTCGTAGGCCTTTGCATCACTATAGCACAGTGGTGATCCGGCCGCTGGGAAGGACGACGCGTGAAATCTTGTTTTGACAAATTACTGGTGATTTTCGGATCATGAACCTATTCATTCTGGGCGTGCAATGTGGCGAAAATGGTGCGAAACTTTCTGATTGAAATTAGCAAAGTATTCAATCAGTAAGTATCGAACCGTTCGGTTGCGCTTTTGTGCGAATTTGTTTGCTTGAATTGAATATTGCATGAAGGCGTTTAGGTGCCACCAGGTGACTTTTTAAGAGTATGGATTTTTGGGGTACATCTGCCTTCTGGTACGAGTAACAGATTCATTGTTATAAGACCTGTAGAAAAGCATTTGAAACTTATCTTGAAGCATTAGGGTAAGTTATATGCTTGCACCACATTTACAGTCAGTTCCTGTTTCCAATTGGTCAATGGAGAATAAAGGGTGTACGGAATAAAATTGCAACACACACAAACATCCGGCAAAATTCGCCTGTTCAACCAATCATCTTCAAAGTTTTAGGAAGTAAAATCAAACATGTTATGTATATTTTTCCATGTTTGTTTTATAAAATTTTAATTCCATATCCAAATACACGAACCTTCTTCTTTCTTACACTACTCATAACAACAACATTTGGGCCAACTTTTTTTTTCGTGGCAATCAATTTTTCTTCATATCTTCCTTCCGACTCCATTCCATCGTACGCGCCTTGTGTGTGAGGTATCGCCATAATTTGTTAAGATAGTATCGATTATTGGTTCAGATCTAGAATCTATACACGTATCTGATTAACGAAAACTCAGATCTACCTGACGTAGAAAAGCTTCATTATCACGAGGGCCACTGTAGGTAGACGGTAGACTGCAGATGTAAGGTGGAACGTGGAGAAGGCGAATGAACCTGGGAGTGCTACCATGGGCTGGACACGTTGTAAGGAAGTCAGACGACAGCCCGGTTTTAATGGTTCTCGATAACGAATAAACTGGTATAAGAAAAAGAGGCGCGCAACGAGCGAGGTAGATTGATCAAGTGGAAAGCGACCTACGACCCAAACTGCAGCCATGGACCGCGTGAATGGTAGGCAACTTACAGGCCAGATTTTCGTGAAGTGCTGCAGAAATCTCGTGAATATAACCTGCCAACACATAAACTTTTCTTCGATATCAAATCAGCTTACGACACAATCGATCGAGACCAGCTATGGCATATCATGCAAGAATATGGATTCCCAGAAAAACTGACGTGGTTGGTTAAAGCGTGAATGAATCGAGTGATGTGTGTCGTCCGAGTTTCAGGGACACTCTTGAGTCTCGGAGAGGGATTGTTATGTTTGCTATTTAACATTGCATTAGAAGCTGTAAGCACGATCTTTAGGAAATCTTTGCAAATTTTTAGCTTCGCTGACGACGTTGATATCGTAGCACGTAGCGTTGAAACGATGGCGGAAGCGTACACCAGACTCAAGGCTCAAGCAAGTAGGATTGGAGTTATGATTAATGCGTTGAAAGCAAAATACATGAAAGGAAGAGGCTCCCGAGAAGACAATAGCCTCCCACCAAGAGTTCAGATCGGCGGTGATAAAATCGAGGCGGTACACGAATGTGTGTATCTGGGCTCATAGGTGACCACCGATAACGACACCAGCAGAGAAATACAATGGTGCATTATGGCTGGCAGTCGTACCTACTTTGGACGCCAAGATCGATCAAAGTTCGCCGAACTACATAGTTGACCTTCTACAAGACATTATTTAGACCGGTAGTCGTCTAAGGCCACGAAACATGGACACTGCTTGTAGCGGGCTAACGTGCCCTTGGTGTCTTTGAACGAAAGGAGGAGTTGCTTACGATCTACGGTGGTGTGCAGATGGAGGAACGTAGAGGAGGTTAATGAACTACAAATTGCATTAGTTGCTGGGAGAACCTTCCATCGTACACATAGCAATAATCGGTCGACTACTGTGCGGTGAGCATGTCAAAAGAATATCTTACGCCAGCACAGCTAAAATGATACACGTTAATGATCCGATGGGTACAAGAAGGTATGGGAGGAGGAGGTGCGCAACGAGTAAGGTGGATGGATCAGGCAGAAGGTGAACTGCGGACTCTGCGTATGCTGGAGAAATGCAGCAATGAACCGAACAGGCCCTCCAAATGGCCTGCAGAAGTCGGCTATTCTACAACGCAGAATACTGATTCTTGTAACTCTTCCGGCTAAGGTGGCAGCGAAGGTCGCTTGATTCGTACAACTGAAATGGCAGCAATTTTCTTCGAAGTTCAGGTACAATGTCATACAGTCGTTCAAAGTCGTTCGTTTGCATACATCCATGGACACCACAGGTTGACCAGTATTTCTGAAGCAGCCATTGTCTAGTCAGTCTATCGCAATCATCTTGTCGCAATTGCTTTAAACGTGACCATCTTGCTCGTGAGTGTTCCTTATCTTGTTCGGGCAGTGTGTTTCACGACAAAAGACAAGAAGACCAAACCCAGAAGATAACGGTAAGCGATACAGCAACTAGTTCCTCCGATAAAGCGCAGTGTATCTTATCTCACTTTTTTGACTGCATCCCAAGTAACAATTTCAGTTCTATTCCAGCCGTATAGCACTCCTCCCGGCTTTGTTGATGAAACTACATTCAAAACTGTTTTGTCCACCAGCACCTCCTCTATGCATCTTTAAAGCCGAAATGTGTACAAAGTGGCCCACTCTATAGACGGTTGTGAAAACCAATTAATAAAACCTTTCCAAGACCATAAAGATTTTGAAAATGTTCTAGTGGAAGATGTTATGACCATCATAAAATCTATTGGCCGCCATCAAAACCAGTATAGGGCCGAATGGCCACAGCTGTCAAACTTCACGGCGATATTGTGGTTGTTTTTTTCTGCTTTGTTCGATTCTCTGAACTTCTGATTCATTCAACAGTAAATAATGGCTAAGAAAAAAGCTAAAGTGTTGCGGGAAATTATGTTTGATAGCAAAATATATAAAACAAATTGAGTTTTGTTTAGCATATCATGCTCCAAATAATATGCGCATTTAATTTTATGGTGAATATTGGCACGATAAGAGCTGAAAACTAATGCGCCTCGGAAATTATGCGAGTTTACAACAACAAAAACAAAATTGAAAGAAATATATTCGATAAATTAATCAAAAAACTTCTGAAAATGGAATTATGGAATTCAATAAGGTTATCTGAACGAATACCGAAATTTGTCACAGATCTACAGTTCAATTGTATTACATTTAAAATTTGGTGTATTTATTTTTCCAAATTTCAATTATTTCATACATTTCAAAATGGCGATTGCAAGAGATCACAGTTTTGCCAAAAAGCCAATTTATCTTAGCAATGGCTACTATAAAACTATCTGGTCCCTTGGTAGCTTTCCTCAATGCCAATTAGCCGTTTAATGCATTTACTGGAGGCAAAATGGTTTTAAAATGCTTTTTCAACTGATCATAATAAGATAATATGAATAAGTCCTGAAACGGCATTTTTAAACAGCATTTTATGAGTTAACAAAGTCAAAATAAAACCTTTGATAGGAGTAAAAGGAATTTTAAGATCGTTGTGAAGAAGCTGTGTAGGTTCTTATAAACCTGACTAAAATTTGAAACCTATTGGCATCTCTTGCTGCCATAATAAAACCGAATTGATTTCTAGTGGCTTTCATAAAACTTTACTAAAACTTAATAAAGCTGGATGGTTTTGGCAATGTTACTTGGGATCTGTTGGTGTGAAAATTTTATTTGTGATCAGAGTGCAACTTCAGTTTCGAAGACTTGTGATTAATGACAAAGGCTCAAATAGCCAATATCTCGTTTTTGGGCACCCCACAGCCAGTCAAGAGGGTATCGCCAAAATCAAGTCGTTTTCGTCAAGTTTCGTCAAGTTTCGAATTTCATTGTACGCTCGACCGATGACATTCATCGCTCAGCCGAAGGTCACAGCTTGAATACACTAAGGCCTTTTTTACACGGTTTGTTTTCGGCGATAACTCCAGAACGGAACAACTTATTGACCTCATTTAAATCACATTTTACGTTTTGGGCCAAAAGTAATCATATGGCAGTTTTTCAAAAAAATCACAAATTTTGGTGTAAATACTCTACAAAAACTATATTTTGAACATTGCATGGAAAGGTAACGCATGCATACAAAATCGAAGCAATATAAAATGTATGAGCATGTGAATTCATCAGCTCTATTTAGTCTTTTTTTACACGGTTCCATACTATAAGTGGAACGTATCCCCCGTGCAAAAAAAAAACCTTTGTGTATCGAAATTTGCAGTTCAGGAGAATGGATGAGATCTACCGGTTGGGATCCAACTGATTGGTTAGATAGAAGAAGTCACTTCAGCAATTCAATGGAACAAATACTCTTGCAACACGGTTTCGGCCAGCAATGACGTGGCATCTCTCAGCAAACAATATTAAGACAAAAAGCAGTACGAGCGCACTGTCAAGCAAGAATCAGATGGGCGGACGAAAGCAATTTGTGACGAAACTATTGAGTTTAGCTTTTCGATTTCTTCTACTATGATTCTTTGTTCGTTGAGCAAATATACTACTTTGTTTAATGTTTTCTTTTGTTTAAAGGAAATGTACACTAAGATAAAAAATAGTTTGGTTTGTTGTGTCTTGTTAAATGTGAGTAGTTTGCATGACAACATTGTAGATTAAGTTATTTTTAACCAACTTTGTTTTTGAGTATGTGTGTGAATACACCAATTGGCCGTCAATGGTATTCAGGAAGAAATCTGTTAGCAACAATACTTTTGCAGAGCAGTTTGAATAAGCCCCGCTTGTAAACATTACCGTTATCGTTTGCATAACGGTACTGCAACACAGATTTAAAAATGTTATGTATTAAGTGATAATTAAGAACAGAATTTTTAAAATAACCGGTGTTCAATAAAAAATGAAAATGATTTCAATACCTTTCTTTAATTAAAGTAAAGAGCGTATTTTTTTTCTTTCCAAGAGAATTTGCTCTTTGGACTCCCTAGGTGGCGAGTTTCTTTTCGCTCGGGTGCTGTCAGTTCAATCGAAGAGGCGTCGAAACAGCAAGCACTCCGCGAGTGTGTTTTACGGTTTTACGAAACTCATGGTCATCGTGGAAAAATGTTTACGGTAGAACACTTTCGAGGCGAAAACGTGCCCGTGAGTACAGTTTACCGCATCCTGGCATCCCTGAGTGTGGAGCGGAAGGCCGGCAGCAGCCGTCCGGTGAAGATAATGACGAAGAACAAGAAGGAATCGTTGAACAAGCTGTTCGACAACAAGGACGACACGAGTTTGCTAGACGCCGGCCGAAAATATCACTGCTCCCATACCTTGATTCACCGAACCCTCATGATTGAAGACATCATCTGTCGGAAGAAGACTCGGTCCCGCGAGTACACGGAAGGGCAGATAGCGTCCGTGAAATCGCAGTGCCGGTGGATGACGAAGAACTACCGCGGGACGTCGTTCGTGCTGGACGACGAAAGTTACGCTCCGCTTTCGAAGACCCACATTGCAGGAAATGACAGCTACTATTCCAGCGACAAGTCGGCCACACCCCCCGAAGTAAAATATAAGTTTAAGCATAAATTTGAAAAACAAGTTATGCTGTACATCGCCATATCAGACAGTGGGATTTCAAAGCCGTGGTTCAAGCCAAGCGGTTTGGCCATCAATCAATAAGTGTACCAGGAGGAGTGTCTTCGGAAAATTCTTCTGCCGTTCTTAAAGGAGCATCATACGGATGGGAAGTACGTCTTCTGGCCGGACAAGACGTCTTCCCATTACGCCAAGACGACGCTGGGGTATCTTGAGCAGAAAAAGAAACCGTACGTGGCGAAAGAAAGGAACCAGACCAACTTGCCTCAGTGCCGGTCCATTGAGGATTTTTTCGGCTCCTTCAGTGCCCTAGTGCACAAAAAATGATTGGCGGGCCAAGGATACGAAGCAGTTGACCACGAGGATCCGGAATTGTATCCGGAAGATGGACGTCAGTGCCGTCCAGCGCACTTGTGAGAACATCGCGACTAAGTTGCGTCGTACGGCTAACCAGGGCCCCTTCTCCAATATTTATTGCGTGTCTTTGAAGTATAAACTTTTTTTTTAATTAATTTTTTTTTTTGACCATATGACTGAAAAAAAAATTTTTTTTTATTGAACACCCGTTTTATTTATAACCAGATTGGTCTCACCATGACCGCCCTCAAATTAACACTAGCTTAATCATTTGGAAAAAAAGATAATTTTCGATAAATGAATGGAAATGTTAAGGAAAATTAGTATTTTCCATTTAATTCCAACTACCTTTAAGCTTATCTTAACAGTTACGCATATTTCGTCTACAATGTGCAAACTTCTTCAGTGTCATGTATTTTGGAAAACTTTGCCGAAAATGGAGATACGCTATCTCTAAATTGAATGAATTTATAATGTACCCTCTTGAAAGTTTATTTCCCACCGTAACATATTTTTTGTACTTTCACATATTTCCGATATTGTTCAAAGTTGTAACTTGTTCTGGAAAAAGGCACTTTATCATAGAAAGCAAATCTCTTTCTCTATAATTTATTGGATTTACGTCTGTTTGAATCATTTTTTGACAGTTACTTTCAAGGCTTGTCTTTTACTGGTAAGCAGGCTTAAGCAGCTAATATCAACGACAGTTTTTTCATTGTTTTTACATTTTTTATTAAAAAAATATTGAGAGAAGAATGCAAAGAGATATACCAACAAATAAAGTATATTGGTTTTATAACAGATTCATGAAATAGCTTCCACATGAATGTGGGTAGTTTTATTTAACCGTTCTTGCTGACATACTATCAGTTGATTGAAATTTTGTTCTAAGAGTGTGTAAATTAGCCTCTAAAGTTCCGGAATTAGCTGTTTCAAGTGAAAATTGGACGCTACCGTATCAGCTCGGATATAGAGAGGGTGTTTCGATCAAAATTTGATCGACTTAAACTTGACACATTTCCTTTCATCGTGCATTAAAAATTGCACACCTCTCATTTTGAAGATGTGTGCGTGTACCATGATGCCTCTATTTTGATTTGGAGATTAGCACTTCATTTATCAAAATGTCGTCGAAGGAAGAGAAGCAACGCTCAAAATTGTGCAAAGTCCAAACTACTCTCACGCCAAGTTGGCGAAATTGTTGAATGTGGCTAAATCAACTGTTACTAACGTATTAAAAGTGGTCAGTGAACGTTTGTCGACAGCAAAGCTGGATCGGGGAGACATCGAAAGCCGGAGGCCACAGCGAAGACAAAAAGAGTTGCCCGCTGTTTCGAGCGGAACCCCAACCTCTTTGTCCGAGATGTCGATAAAAAGCTGGGGGTGGCGCCTTCAACCGGGGCTAGAGCTACTAAACGAGCTGGACTATCATGACAATAAAGTGGGACTCCAAATCGCGACGATAAACAAAACACGTCGACCAAAGCACGATCGCCAAAGTTGTACACGACGATTCTGACGAAGTTTGATTGTGTGGTATAGGGCGATGAAACTTACGTCAAGGCAGACTTCAAACAGCTTCCTGGACAGGAATTTTGTACGGCAACCGGACGGGGAAAAGTGGCAGATATTTTCAAGCACATTAAACTGTCAAAGTTCGTGAAGAAATATCTGGTGTGGCAGGCCATCTGTACCTGTGGCTTGAAGAGCAACGTTTACATTGCAACTGGACCCGTCAACCAGGAAACTTATCTGACCGGGTGCCTACAAAAACGTCTACTGCCTTTCCTGAAGCGACACAATTGTTTCGTTCTAATATGGCCGGATTTGGCATCTTGCCATTACGGAAAAAATGACCATGGAGTGATATGCTGCCAACAACGTTCAGGTGGTGCCCAAGGACAAGAACCCTCCCAACACGCCAGAGCTCCGCTCAATCGAAAAATATTGGACCATCGTCAAGCGGAACCTTAACAATACTCAAAAATATGTTGTGAGCGAGAAACAGTTCATGGCAAAGTGGCGTTCTGTGACGAATAAAGTGTACAAGGAGACTGTACAAAATCTTATGGCAGGTTTTAAATTATTGATGATGTGTGTGTGTGTATGTGTGTATCCCACTCCCACTGTCCGGCAGTGCTTTTATGGAAGAAATATGTCTGCAGCTATCACGCTTTTATTCTAATCACAAACTGCAAACATTTTTAACCCGGGTGTTGAAATGTGATAGCTCTGTTGAGATCCAGTGACCCATTTCAGAATGCCTGGTAACTCACGCCAATTCCGAGGTCACTTTCACTTACAACAAGCCCCGCATAAACACAATACTTATATCAATTGGATATTTGTATTATATTTACACTTCCATTATCGCAACATGTTCTGTTGCGATCATGGCACGTATTTAGTAGAATGTATTTCGTATTTATTTATAATTGCTTCGATCTCGCCAGTAATGTTTGATGTTTCCGTGCTGATCCTGCTCCTTTTGTTCCACTTTCCCGGTTTTAAATTATTGATGATGGATTAAAATTTGCATCTCATATTGACGATTGCATCTAAAAATTCGCCAACATTGGAAGCCTACTCAAACAATTTTCCTTTATTTTGTAGACGATGAGCTTCAAATAGAAATGAAGATTGATCATTTATATAATAAACTAATCAGTGTTCACTTTATCATGTTTTACCAATTTTTAACCGTTTCACCTTTTAGGAGGAAGAAGTCTGGTAAGATAAATTGCCCATAGACCAGTGTCAGTGGTGTCTTCGTGCAAAGCTGCCGATCATTCACCAACAGTTGGGAGACCTTCCAGCAGCAAGAGTAACCGATTTGAGGCCAATACAGGATTTGATTATTTATTTCGGGCTGCTGTATCGAGTAGCTTGATGAGGGCGGAAATCAAGATAGGCTACAAACAGGCTAAGTTTCTAATCTATGTTTCAAATGGCCCACACAAGGGATCTGAGAAAAGCTATTAGCTATCTACACCACAAAATTAATAAGCTCAGGATTCTTCCAGACAACCTGAACAAAAAATGCCCAAAGCTGCAACAACAAATTGTTCAATTTTCTCCCCAAGCGGAGCCCTATGGCAAGTATTTTTCTGAGAGCTAATAAATTCGCCATAATCCCCATTCGACTCGATTAGGGGCAACCACTCGCAAAATGTATACAAACTGAACAGAACAAAAAAAAACATCGAGAGTGATAAAGGACCCACTCGAATTAGGATGCAAAAATTGCAACCGTTTTTCAGCCGTATTTATTGCGACCGACAAGTACGCGCTGGTTTCGTGCTGATGCTGCTGCCAAGTCCCGTTAGTGGCATGTATTTCAAAAACCCGGCGAGCATTTTTCGGCTAAGAAGATTATAGAGGGTCGGGTGGAATTATTTAGTCCTACTCCGGGCACCACCGCAGAATGTGGAAGTTTGTTGCGCACCATTTTTCGCGCGGAGTATATATTTTAATAGAATATAAAACCGGATTTGCGAATCGTTGTTGTCGGTTGTTGTTGTCTGCCGAGGAGAGAGTTCAAGATGGGGCGAATTTTCCACCGTCATCGCATCGGTAGGTCGGAAGCAAAAGTGCATCCATAAGTTTGGTCCCGGATTAGCATACACTTCTCGTTTGTAGAAAGGATAAAAAAAATTCTACCACTCTCTATGCTGAAAGTGCTCTCGACCGGTACGGAAGTAATTGCCACAAAACAAACTAAGTAGAAATTTCCCGTGGCGTGAAATGAACGCCATTATGCAGAAGTGAATTGAGGTGGTGACGGATGCTGGATTGTTCAAACGAACTGCTCACCTTGCGTCAAACATTATTTCCACCTGTTTGACGCCGAGAGCAGCACCCATTAGCAATAAATATGGTGCGTACATATAATTTTAATTAAAATTTCGACTCAAATGCAGCTCTGATGGATTGGATTGGCCACAGCGCAAACAAGCGGCCAAGGGTGGTGGAACCCGCATAATTCCGGGAGCACATTGGAGCGCGATCTATTAATGAGCCTGTGGCAAATATGCGTGAATTGCAGTGCATATTTGAGGTTATTTTTTTCTCTCGGTTCGTTGCCTGATTGGTTTCGCTGTATTTCCGGGGAAAAAATCTGCTTTCCGGCTCATATTTCAAACATAAATGAGTGAACATTCCTGCGGTTGCCCACATGGATATGCATTGCTGGACGGGTAGCCAACCAGTGTGAATGTCAGTCGTGTACGGGTCACTGATTCAAAGTCTGATGGGTCTAAGTTGAAGTAACAGTTGCATGTTTCTGTTGAATTGCTCGAAGTTTCTGAAACCGGGTTTAGAGACACGATTGAAATGCGTTAACGGAATTTATTCTTGGAAACTACCAACATGGCCGTCAGTACACTGGGCGTCTCTGTGGAGTCGAGAATGTTGGAAATTTTCGGTGAAATAAGTTAAAGGAATTTTCAATTAACAAAACGGTGTTATGTAATCAAAGTGATAGACATATCAGCTAACTTCTTAACTTCTAACTTCTGAGAATTATGAGCTTGAATCAGTTCGAATTTAGAGTGAATTCGAGTTACTGAAATAAAAATGCTTGTAATCTGAGTTGAAATTTGATTGAAATGACGAACAAAATACTTTCTCAACTTGAGATTTGCTTTGAATCCGCAGCAGGATTCGTTTTGAATTCTGTTAACGGGTGTCCACTAAAAAATGAGAATGATTTCAATACTTTTCCATCAGAACAAAAACGGCCGCATAGAAATGTCACTTTAGATGAATGAATCGTTGCACTCTCCAGAAAATTTTCATACACTCTTATTTCACTCTAACATGTTCAGTCGTGTTCAGCATGCCGTCAGAAACAGGAAGAACTGCGCGCGCGTTGCTACAATTCTTTCAAGCGAACGAAGATCGTGGAAAAAAATACAGGGTGGACCATTTTTGTCGTGAAAAAGTTCCGGTATCCTCCGTATACCGTATCCTGGCATGCATGAGAGTAACCCGGAAGAAAGGTTGCGGCCGTCCAGCGAAAATAATGAATGAGAAAACGCTCCGCTCGCTGCGCAGCATGTTCAACAACAAGGATTCGGTAAGTCAACGGGAAGCAGCCCGAAAGTTCCATTGTTCGAAGTCACTCATCTGCAAGACGCTAAAGAAAGAAGGAATAGTGTGTAGAAAGAAAACCAGATCCCCAGAGTACACAGATGAGCAGATTCAAACCGTGAAATCCCAATGCCGCTGGATGACTCGGAATTACGGCGGAAAATCTTTCGTTCTGGACGACGAAAGCTACTTTCCTCTTTCGAAGTCTAAGATACCGGGAAACGACCGATTCTACACTAAGGACAAATCTACTACTCCTCCAAAAGTAATGTATAAGTTCAAGCACAAATTTGAATCGAAGGTTATAGTTATACATCGTAATATCCGATAAGGGTATTTCGAAGCCGTGGTTCAAACCAAGCGGTTTGGCCATCAACCAGGACGTGTACCAAAGAGAGTGTTTGCAGAAAATACTCATCCCATTTCTTAAACAACATCACTCGGATGGCAAATACGTGTTTGGCCGGACAAGGCATCATCGCACTACGCAAAAAAACGCTAACGTTTTTGGAGAGCCAAAATATACCATATGTCCCAAAAGACCGGAATCCGACAACTTGCCACAGTGCCGTCCTATCGAGGATTTCTTCGGTCTTTTGAGCTCCATGGTATACAAGGATAATTGAAGGCCAAGAACACCAAGCAACTTACCAACAGGATCAAAAGCTGCATCCGAAAAATCGATGTGGCTGCCGTCCAACGGTCATGTTCCAGCATAACGACTAAGCCTACGCCACTGGCGGACCACGGACCATATGACAATATTCACTAAACTTAGTTTGAAGATTTAAGTTGACCCTTTTAATAAAATAAATCAGTTTGAACAAAACTTCACTGGTATTTTTTTCCTGACCCATTCTTTTCGTTCTCATTATTTAGTGGACACCCGTTAGATCATAGACAAAAAGCTTGGCTCAGAATGCAGAGCATGATTTGCTCTTTCCAATTTTTTAGCAGAATTCATTGAAAGCATCGAGCTTATTCAAATTGGATCCTCGAGTAATATTCTCGTACAACACTGTGAAACACAGTGTGTCACAAAATAGGTGTCACCCTTTTCCAGTCTTGGTTTATATCAGTCTTGGGTAATTTTAACAGCGGGATTGATTATACCCGTTTTGAGTGTATTCTTTTGACAGCTTATCGCTGAAGATAAATAAGCCATACGGGAGCATGTTTTAAAATTACATTTGCAAATGCTTAGACCGTGTCAGATATTCAATAGCCTTAAGCAATTCGGAGTGAGTAAGCGTTTTGTTTTTTGTACCTTGAAACGGTTGCAGGGACCTGGGTCGTGGCTCAGAAAGGGTCCCCAACGATCACTTGCAGCAGCTGTGGTGATTGCTCGGTTGGAGCCGCCGTACCTCTGGTTTTGGCCATTACTACCCTATAGGCGTTATCTCACGGGTTCCTATTGGCCTTCTGACACAGGCCCTCAAAGCAGGGTCGCTTGCTGGCCTTTATCTCCCTTTTAAGCGCGGTCTTCGTGGTGAATAGCGCTCCTCTACGCTCGATTCTTTCGGCGTCAGACCGCGCTCTTTGCATCCTCCGTCTTGCGAGGCCGGTGATCGACTCTTTGCAATAAACAAGGGGTGCATAGATTACATAGCCATTGTGTTTTGAATTTTTCAAGTTTCTTTTGTCATAGTCCTTACTAAAGTTCTCACTTGAGCCCACGTACAGGGTGCGGCTGGAAATAATGCGAACATTTATGGAATATTTTTCGGGTTTAGTTATCTTAAGTGGGCCCTTTCAAACAATCGATATGTTCTCAGGGTGTTGTCGGAAGCTTAAACACGCCTTTCGAACTCCGACATCGACTGCCATGTGCGCTTAATGATAGCCTTCAGGACAGTAGGGTGATTTATATGCTTGTGCTTCGACGTACGCCAAAATCGAATAAACCAGCGGATTAAGGTCTGATTTTCCATCAACTATTAAGCAACTATTTGCCATCAATTTTGAACTTAATGTTTTCCACCATCCTTCGTTGGGTCTTGTTTGACGTGTGACATGGCGTGCCGCAACGTAATGATCCTCGGAGCTCTTGGTTCTTCAAAATATCGATAGACACTACGGTATTGATTTTAACACCAGTTTCCATTAGGCAAGCGGCATTTCCAAACCGCTGAACACCTCCAAACCAAACACCATGACACCAGCTGGATGTTTGGTTTGGAACTTTAATTTCACTTCCTCCGAAAAATTCGGCGAAAAGAACCGATCTGTTCCGATTGTTGGGCATAACATTGATGCTCAACATATTTTCGTTGAAGAGCAGGATTATCATTTAGTTTCTTTCATCAACAACGAAAGCAATCTCTTCGAACAAGTCACTAGTAGTGCTTTTATCTGCTCCGTAATTGAATGGCGTTTCACTCTTGCTCCAGAAGATGCGTCCAAGTCTTCTTTGATGATTCTTCGCATGGATTTTTCCTGCTGAACAGACCGGATTTCGAACAATCTTTTCACGGTCCGATTTGTTCACGTTCGATGCTTGGGACCATCCTGTAGAGACTTTTTGATGTGATTTATTATGGCTAAATGATATCCTACCACCTTGAAAATCTTCTTCGGCGTCTTCTGGGCGAGCAAAAAACTTGTGACCACTCCTTTGACGTATATTTTCACAAATTTGCTGGAAAACAATTCCAATGTTCTGATGCAGCACTTCAAATTGAAAATAATCAAATACACTATCTACTAAAATAAGTCATTAGTTATAAAAACTGATCCAATATGGAAGTTTAAACATTTTCACATTTTTTCCTGTCACACCCTGTAAGAAGATGCGTACATAATGCCCTGGGCTTCCTGAGTTAATTTGCTAGCAATCCTTAGAAGGATCCGCATAAAAATGCATAATGCAATCGCGTTCCCGAGTAGTATTTGTTCATTTGGAATTTCAAACTAAATCCTTTCTAAATCGGAACAAGATTCGCTCAGGCTCACGAGTATGAGTCGCTACTGAATTTGAGCATGTTCTAATCAGCATTCCGTGAAGGATTTACTCAAATATCTTAGTTAGCTGGATACGCAACAAATCTACACGGCCAAACATTTTCCTCAATTTTTAGATCGCTTCTGGCTCACTTACGTCAAAATTAAATTCATCTGGGATTGACAATTCGACAACTCAAAGTTGTTAAAATTTGTAGCCGTATAGGCATGATGCAATGAGAATTCAGTCACCTAAACTCAAAATTGAAACATATTCAAATTCAATTCGTCAAGTTCACGTACCATGTGTGTATTCATATTCATAAGAAACATTCTCTCAGAATCTCATGAAGTATCAGGTTAAACACGTTGAACAATTTCTACAGAGATTTATTGGACAGTGGCTATAGTGTATCTTCTGTCTTCTTACCAGTACTACTACAACTGCAGCCTAGCAGCACCATTTTAAAAAGAGTCATCAGATGCTGTAGAAGTTGGAGTTGGTATTTCTCAGTGAGCGGCTAGTTTCATTGGAGTTGGTCAATATCTATTTATATTTCAGGTGCGGTCCTAATAGGCCGTTGATCCAGCATAAGTAAGTAAGAAAGGCAAAGGAGGAGGGGTCACTAGGAATCAAACTCGTAACAGGCCGCTTCTAAAGCAAGATTGTATCCAACTTCGTCTCGCGATCCTCTTTTTCATAACTTAGTCGATCCCTTTTATGTACATGACTTGTACACTAAATGTTGTTTGAACTACTCGATCAATCGTATCAATATCGTCCCTCATGTACTCGAGTTCCAAGAAAATTTATTTGCAACTATGCAACTTATCTTAGTGCATTTCCAGGTGAAATCAGCCAGAAAAAACCCTCCATGACCCCCTTCAATGTGGATGAAACTTTGCACATGGTTTCGGTATTGAAATCATGGAAGTATTTTTTTGACTCAAGGGTAATTTTTTAAAAGGGCGCAGATGTTTGCATTTGTGTGTTCGTAAACTCGCAAATCGTTGATTGTAATGAAATTTTGTCTAAGAAGAGTTGTATCAAGGGGCATTGTAAATAAAAATAATACACTGAAAAAAAAAATCTTTTTTCAAAACAAATAAATTTAAGTTCGATATGGTGAACGCCTTTTTCACTGTTTCTCTGGGAACTCATTAAATCATCTTAGAAGTTTTTTAACCTTCCTCGGGTATTAAAAAACAGACATAAGATATTAGGGTCAATATTGACCCGGATTTCAAGCCTTTCTAGAATTTTGAAATCTTAACCTAGACACAATCTTTGTACCCCATTTTAAAATTTATGGTTTCAACAATACATTGGAAAAACCTGGTTCCAGTAACATTGGCCACCAGGAATCTGCTTCAAACGGTAGGAGGTACTCTAGAGAGTTGTCGTTTTAGGCAAAGTTTCTCAGTATGTTTTTGGTCGTCTTGTGAAATTATCGTATTAGTTCCAGATCTTGCCGCAGAGATGTCGGATTGCCGAAGATAGGCTGCAGTGCCATCTCTGCGGTACGATCTAGAACTAATGTGATATATCAAATGTCATTTTACATTCTCAACAACTTTGCTAAAGATGGCAACTCTCTAGAGTCTCATTTGGCAAAGATAGATTGTAGTGCTATCTTTGCGTTGCAATTTGGAACTAACGTGATAATTTCAATTGATTAAATTTTATATTTTTAACCATTTTGCTGAAGACGGCAACTCTCTACAGCTTCATTAGCCAAAGATAGACTGCAGCGCCATCTCTGAAGCATGTTTTGGAAATAATATGGTAATAGTCGCCAAATCAATGAGTCTGCAATGTTTTATATGCATTTCTGTTAAAACAGCCTAAACCTAACTAAGACTTCCTTCCCTTTGTAGCAGATTCCCGGTGGCCAATCTTGACGGAACCAGTTTGTTTTTGTTCCAATGCATTAGTGAGACCAGAACCTTTCAAATTGTGAATAAACATTGACTCTAAGTTAAAATTTCTAGTGAAATTCTACGAAGAGTTCAAATCCGGGTCAATATTGACCCTAATGTCTTATGTGTCACTTTATATGTACAACCACAACTGATTTAAAAAAAGATATTTTTATGCAAAAATATATAATTCGGTAAAATATTGAAAGTCATAAAAAAGTTCAGCCCGATTGTTTAAAAAATAAAAAAACATAGCGTACATTGAAGTTGCGCAATGGATCAAAATTGACCCCAATATCTTAGGAAGGTTAACATGGAGCTATTTAATTTAAAGCAACTCCCAAACAATAAAAATAATTTTTATATTTTGATTTTGTTTGTGAGAATAATTATATTATAATAATGTAATATGATTTAGATTATTTCAAGTCAAAATGCTCTTGATCAGCAACTTTCTGAATGTAGCCGGTTTCGAGGTCTTTTAAATGCAATGTAAACAACATGTTTTTTTTCATGAGAATATTCCTTTTTCATAAGTTAGTCGTGATTCTCCATCTACAACGAGAAGATTTTCAAAAGGTACATGAAATTTCTATCAACTTACCTTTTAATCGCAAGGTACATAAAATTTCCATCAATTTCTCTAGTTGTACACTTGATGCAAATTGGTTAAAATTACTGCAATGTAACTCAATTGAGTCACAATAAGGTTGATGCATCCAAAAATTACGGCTTTGTCAAGCAGAACAAAACCTTTGACGCCAAGCAAAGTTGACGGACTCAAGCAGGACTATAAGCGCTACTCTGCACTTGTCTCCAGTCGTAAAAGGGCAACAATAATAATTCAGTCAATTAAAGATGCAACCATGTCGTTGTTGACGTGCCTATTCTACCTCATTCAATCAAATACCGATAAATGAGATGAAATATCTTTTATAAAATGTTAGCGTCCTCCAAAAAAGAGGAAATTTCTGAACGAACCGCAGAAAAATCGACCCCGACGAAGCATCAAGCAGTCATCAATCCAATCGAACGAAAGTTGATCCTAACAAGGCGAAAAACACCATTTTCCATCAACCACCAATCGCACCATTGTTGATGTTGCTGTTGCCGTAGGCGGAAAGTGTCACTCCGGCAATTTCATCAATCCCTTAGGAAACAATTTCCACAGGCAAATGGCACTCTCTCCGTCAGAGCTGCGGGCCGTCATCCATCACGGATACGGGTTGCTCATTTATTTCCCTATCAGGCAAAGATACCCCACCGTGCACCGTGCAAACGTTTTGCGGCGTTTTGTTTTCCCCATGCAGAGAGAAAGAAAGAAAAAAAATACTCCCAACATTAAAAATGTCAAACATTACCTCAACCTCTTTGTGAATGTGTATTCGTTCGAGTCACACGCTTTTTCACGACGCACTGAACCGTGCAGGCCGGGGCAGTAGGATAGATTATGCCATTCTGGTACAGGATAAACTCCGAGTCGGTGACGTCCTATAAGGATATATCGATCAATCACTGGCCTCCTTCGGGGTTCTTTGACTAACTGCCTATCTACCGAGAGAGAGGAAGAAGGGAAAGAAACCCGTCGGCTAAGTAAATGCTAAAACGCCAGCAACTTCACCATTTTCGAGCGAAACTTACCGTTCTTCACTGTAGCGAGACTCACCGCATGCCATTCGGTTTCAGTTTGAAGAATTGTTGACAGTTCAACAAAATGGGAAGGACAAATGTGGTTTTCCGGGGGGTCTTCGGAGACGCACGCTGGGACCAACGCACACACACACACGCGAGCAACCCCGTCGATCTACGGAAATGGGAAAGAGTTTGGAGGAATCCCGATAGGCCGGTTGATTGAGAACATTATGAAGATCTATATGGGGGGTTATTTGGTCATTTGTAAAAAAATGTTTGTGGGGGAGTCGCAGTTTATAAAGATAAACTAGCAGTAAATAACGCAGAAGACATTCTTTGTTAGGTGATGATATTGATGTTGGATGAGATGGTTGGGTTTTCAGCGGGATCCGTTTTCGTAAACGGGGTGCTGAATTCAACTGACGTCGGCAGTGAATAAGATAGTTGGCTATGTTCCCGACTTATTCTCTGTACAAAGATGCACATTGAAGTTATTCAAATTTTGCCACCGATTTAAATCAACAGTAAGGACGCTGTTGGGGCCGCTCACAAGTGTGAGTGGTTTATTTCAATAAGATACAAGTAAACGTTAAAAACATCGAGTATGACCACAGATTTTAACCAACAACAACGATGCTGTTAGGACCACTCACAAGTATGGGTGGTTATTAGAAATAGATCTTATGACAGCAGCAACACATCCAATCTACCCGGAATCATCTTCTTGAAAATACTCACTTTGAAATACTACAACATGAAAATCCCTAATGACCCATTTAAATTCGAATTGTTGCAAATGAATTTCATTGACGGTATACATTTGCTTTTAAGTGTCGTAAAGACTATTTTAACAGCAATTCCATGCAAAAAAACAAACAATTAGAAACAAATTACTCATGCCAAGTTTATCGGAATATTTTGGACCTCTATTTTAATTATTATTTCACTTTTAGTATTCGAAAATTCGACATTTTAGTTAATTTTTGAACTTGATAACTTTTCACCTATTGGCTTGACGGCGCCGCTGCTGTATTGGTGAGCCTGGTTAATTATCACTCCAGTTGTTGTGGCATCAATACAAGTTCAATGATTATGTCTTCCTTCGGTAGCAGAAGCGTTTCTTAATCAAATGTTCAAACTGTTGAATGAGTTCAATATTCAAAAAGACTGAGCTTAGTTAAGTATACATAATTATTTGATTTGGAAAATTTTATACAAAAAAGCAATGAATTATCCACAAAGCCACTGAGAGCTCTAAAAATTTGTTCTAATGTGGCAGATAACTTTATTTTCCTCACAATTCCCCGAATTTTCGGCTCAAAATTGTTCGAGGGAAAGTGAATAAATTGAATTTAGTCGAAAAGTATAGCTTTGTGAGTCCATTCCAATTATAAAAAATGTGTTCAAGTTCATTTCGACCCACATCTACTTTATTGTCGTTGAATATTTTTCTTTTCTTTTTTCTTTCTGCTCGACTCCAAAAATAACGCTCACGAATATAAGCATTTACCACCGCTTGATCTGTTAGCTTCGGGAATAAGCGCAAACAAGCGAGTGCATCATGAGAATTAGATAAGCTCTTTAAACCATTTGGTTCTACTATTGATTCATCGTAGAACCTTTTTCAATGGTGGAATATCGTTTTTTCATCTATTTATTCTTGATATTGACTGTAGGCAAAGACCTGTCAAAAATTGATGCACCTTATCCGTTTGGTGCATAGCTATAGCCTACCCTAAGGCGACTCATACGTAAGCCTTTCCACGGTAAATTTCGGCCACCAAAATAATAGCACCAAAAAATAAATCATACATAATTCAATAAAACTGATTGTTTATTTCACAATAATAGAGCTATATCTACATTAAAAACAGTTGATTGAGATGTTAATCCTTTTTTCTCTAAAATTCTTTCCGTCCCGTCGTGACGATTCTCCATCTTCTCTTGAAATCATCGGTATCATTTGCTTTCTTCTGGGTTTCGAAGAGTTTCCGCTTATCTAGCGCCCAGTGCTTCTCTATTGGACGAAGTTCTGGACAGTTTGGTGGATTGGTTGTTTTCGGCACGTATTTGACCTCTTGTACCTTATATCATTCCAGGACGGATTTCGCATAGTGACAAGAGACCAAATCAGGCCAAAAAAGAGCTGAAAAGTCGTGGCTTCTGATAAACGGTAGCAACCGCTTTTGCAGACATTCTTTCTCGTACACATCCTTATAGATAGCACCGGTAGAGACGAAACTAATCGACGAGATAATCTACCACAACTACATATGGCCTGCTAAATCAAATTCTTTTTCGAGAATTTGGACTCCTTCTTTGCCCTGCAAATGCTCTGCAACGGCGTTTCTTTGCATTGCTGTATAAAAAGTCAAACTCGGAAGGTGTTCAAAGTCTTCGAGTACCTATGTTTCGTCGTCCATTTTGATACAAGAAAATGTTTGCGAAAAAATGTGTGTAAAGCTCTTAGCATGACTTTTTGCATGTTTCGTATACGGCTGGCAAAATGATTCGAAAGGATTTACGCAACGATATCATCAAAGGCCTGGCGTAGAGGTATCTCTCTCCCGCCAGTAATCATTCATAAAAAAATATCGTAAAGCTTTATAAATATATTTTTAAGCTTTCTTTATCAGTAGAATACTATGAAAATTGTTCTTGAACTTCACAATTGAATTCCTCTTCTTACCAGTTCTCACAATATGTGACCGTAGCGGGAAAAAAACAGAACTACCGATAAAATTTTCACGATGTTCATTCGATCGACTTTCGTGCCAATTGGGTTTTTCGATTCGCGCAAAAAATATAAATCCCACCCAAATAAACCTTTCATTGGTACGTGCTCTATTCCTTTATTGTCAGCACCCACTCAACCAACCAACCAAACACCGATCACCGAATACGACGGAAGGGAATGTTTTATAAATTCGCGTTTTTATTACGCCTATTTGTTTTATTGCTCCTGCGTATCTAACCACCACCAGTTGGCCGATTTCCCACGCTGCCTCCCGACGACGAACGCGAATGCCACCAGCTGTGAGCATTTGATGCAGTGCACTTGATGCTGCAAGCCACCATTGCATATGAAATCTGGTCCTCCTAATATGCGTTTCGTTTATACTTGTACATGGTACAGCGGCTCGATGTTAGGTAGACTGGTTCTCGTGGAAATTGAGTAGATCTTATGCAAAGTGGCATATTTTTTTACAAATGAAATCATCTACCAATGCAGAACTAATCTCTAGAAAGCTTGTGCACTTATACAGCTCACCAGCATACTAGTCGTAGCAAACCGTTTATCAGTTAATGTTAATCGAGCCAACACGAGTACACTTTGAATGATTAAATGAAAATCAACTACTTATTTCTTGGTCGGTTGTGTGTAACAACTTTTATCAAATGAGCGTTTTTAAAATGCGTTTAACCCCGAATCAGGACTCCAATAGTTTATTCGGTGAAGGCACCGTAAAACGAATGAGAACGGGTAAAACGTGCACTCCGGAAGTATAATAAATCTAGAGGAATCAAGAAGAAGGAAAAGAATCCGCTCCATTAAATGTCATATCTTAGAATTCGTAAGATAATATCGTCCATAGAAAATAAGTACCTAGAATCCATTCAAATTAATGAGTATTTTATGGTTCTCAGAAATTAAAATTTAGTATCTCCTATTCTAAAACTAGAAATGAGAAGAAAAATTAGTATTTTTCATTGAATTCCAACTACCTTTGCTTATCTTGACTAAGTTACACTAAACAGCTCAAACCCTCTAGGATTCATCTCCTATTCTATTTTTCTATCTGTTTCCGCCTGAGATCACCAGATGCACAAGTTTGTTTTTTCGTGTTCCGTTGAAAAGAATGTTGAGCATGTTCTGATAATAAGTTTCATTTTTGCTTAAAAAAATCAAACGGACTTCAACTAGTGCAGGTAACTTTTTGGTCAAAATATGTATAAAGCATGTGCATTACCAAAGTGTTGCGACGTCAAGTTCGCGGTGCTATGTCCAGTTCGGCGTAATTTCCGGAAACCCCAAAAGTAATGTGAAACAAACTGGAAAAGTGAATAGTAAAGTTTACCTATATGGCTTCAGTATGGACGAGTTAAAAACGGCAAACTGGTAACTTAATAACATAACATGAATCGTTTAGATGCAACTGTAATACTAACTCCGGAATTCACCATGGGTCATGTCATCCGAAGTGACCGATCAAAATTGCGAACTTGCAAGCGACCTTCTCTCATTCGGACCAAACTTTGAGGAATTGTTCATAAAGCCCCTATTTATAAAAACCCTATTAGCCTACACCTCAAGCCATTAGACTACCCCTCTCTATGGCGTTTTTGGAAAAGTGTTTTTTTTCTGTCATATATATGTACGAAACTAACATGTTCAAAACAATTTGATGGTAGGTTTTTGAAGAGAATCGTTCAATAAATGCTTCAAAAATATTACTTTTGGGTGGCAGTGTTGTCAAACAGGTCATTTTTGTATTCAAATTTTTTGTCAAGTAAGAATTCGAAAATTCAAATAATATAGTGTTCCTCAGACTTGTGTTTACATAAAATAGTTCCTAAAACTTCGACTTTGTAACCGTTCCTGATATACAGGATTCTGATTCATAAAAGTGCTTCGTTTCGTCAATAATCCAATTCAATCAAGAATGCAATTTTCATCGTATGTTTCAATTATTATTTTTATACTTTCGTTGTGTTTTACACACTCTTTTGCACTAAAAACGTTTAATCCTCATTTATTCTGAACCTTCACCAAACATCAGCATTCTGAAGGAAATAAATGTTTATATATGGTTAGATCCATTTCCGGTTTCCTCATTTCGCCTACATTGTTCTTGAGATCAATGTTCCCAAGTACAACATCTTGAATGCTCCATGGAAGAAATTATACCATATTGGGATGCTCAAATTTTCGACATATTTCCATTTGAATTTTTGTTTACAAAAATGAAAACGTACTCAAAATTTGAAAATTAAAAATATAGATAGTCATTTTGAAACCACAACTTTTCAAAAGGGTGAATTATTCGTTCCATCAGCGTGCTGTGAGAAGTCCCTAGCAGTACATTTGTTGTTACACCGTGTTTGCAACTTATTGTAGACAAAATCAAGTTACTTCAACCATTTTAACGGTTGTGTGCTGCTTGAGGTAGGTATCCTTGTTTGAAAAAAGCTACGAGAGGCCAAATGAACTTAAATCAGTATTCAAGGTAGTCGCATGGGGATGTGTGGCAAAATTGTGTGCGTTAGCTTCGAAATACTGTTTAACACAAGCCCTACGCTCAATTTCAAACTGCTTCTTCTCAATTTTAAAGCCTGCCGAATCGGACCTATCAATACTTTCTCCTCGCATCTTTGGTTCTACCAGAAATTGCTGTCCACTGCTAGGGTTGCACGTCAATAAGAAGGATATTTTCGATTTCGAACATTGTAATTTATAACGTGCTTCACGAAACAACAAAAAAAAATGATTAGGTCAATGAAAAAAATTCAAGACAAAGTTTGCTTAAAATTTTCTTATTTTAGATTTTTTTTTAAAACGACTGTCTCTATTCCTGTAAATGAAAATGTTCCACTGGAGGAATCCTTCTTTGCTTCCTTGTTTCTTGCTGGAGTTACCTCCTATGACGGTATCACGACCTGAAGATTTTTTGAGAATTTGTTGGTTGTTGCGCAGATTACTAAGATCCACAAGCATCGTCTAGAACGGTTTCACACGCTATTGTGTGTAATTAACAGTAGATCATGTATTGATATCGATTATTTCAAAAAAATATGCCGACGCCTCACACAGATTGTACGTAGAACTCTATGGGTGGTATCTACTATCTCCCACAGTGCAAACAATGTAGCTGAATGGAGCAACCATAATGTGGCATATCATTTGATACCAATTGACATGTGCAGTGAAGAAGCACAGGAAACCCGAAATATAATCACCAGAAGATTCAGGGAGACACAAAAAATTAGTTAAATTTAACATGCGAATAAAAAATTTCTCATCGTTTAATTTCAGACCGTAAACAACAGGATTTTTTGCAATATTTCAAGTGCCATACAACAATGTTTGCAATCTTTCTAAATCCACATTCAGGCGTTATCTGGCTTAAATTCATTAAATATCCCATTATTTTCTGTCCAATCTAGCATTCCGGTCATTTGCAGAACGCAGAAAATTCAATGTTTCTATTTATTTGTGGACCTAGGGTAAGGGGATGTAATATTAGCCTAGCCCCTTCATTCGGCTTATGTACCAAATGTGTCATTTATTTAGCGATAATCAACAAAATCATGTTGTTATTAGGATGACCGATGGAATTCAATGCAATTTAGACAATATTAATCAACTTATAGTTGTTCACTTACGTGTAATTTTCGATTTCTTGAACTTTTGGGGCATCCTGATTTCACTGTTTAAGCTGAACAGATGATCTACACGATCTTCAAGTGATTCAAATTTGGCTTAATTGAATCGATAAAGCAAGTAATGCAGTCTACACGTTTACACAGTTACACGATTGCAATATATGAACATCACTTAAGTGTTTCGTGCCAGTTTTACTTTAGTTTGTTTTATGAAATGTTGTATTAAGTAAATCGATCACAGCTAGCAAAGCCTTAATTCATAAAATCAGAAAGAAAAAACCGTACAAAAGCTGCTATTAGTATAGGAAAGGCTTGTAAGATGGAACACGATCCGTTTTTTCCCCGTAACATGTATAGTTTTTATTTTTTCGAGGATCTTTCAAAAGAAGAACTAAAAGGCTCCAAGTTGGCCCACGGAGCTGATTATTTATAGTCATCAAAAACAAATATGGACGATGTAGAAGGAGATGTTCGCTCATCACCATGAGGCACCAAGAGTGAACAACAATGTTTTTGGCTAGAATGAAAGATATGAAGAGAAAGTTTTGATAGTTCCGCTAGTGTGCGGCAGGCTTGGAAATGTAACAGATGTTTTAGGAAAATTGAGCGAAAAGGGCATGTGTACAGTGGTACTCGAACCAACGACATTTTTGCCTAACATCCCACTGCGGGGTAGGTCGTACGCGTATTAATACACCTAAATATATTGAAAGTTTTACTCTAACCAAAGCTTTTTCTCCGTCAGTGAGTTCTTGTATCTAGTCACTCCAAACAATCACCTTCTTTGCACCCAAATGACCCCCCGAGTACATATGTCACCAGCTTGACTTGTTTATGTGTTCATTCTTTGCCGAATCAATTTCGGGTTCTCGGGATTTGTCCGGCTGGAAAGGAATAATTTGCAATTTAAATTAAATTGCTTCCTACGGAACGCCTGGCCTTACGGCATTTTGTTTTCATAAACCAGTCGCATTCCCAGCTTGTTCCGAAAAAACAAAATAAAACAAGTGGAAGCGTGAACCGTAAATACACCTTTGTCGTCTGTCGTCGCTGGACTGGAAGAGAAGGAGTTCGCATCTAATTAATTAATGCTTTTCTTCGCACCTTTATTGTCGCTTTTTTCCTCTCTTGCTCTCGAGGATGTATTTTTGGAATTGGTCGGTCGTGCGGAGTTCACTTCATTCGCGAAGAACAAACACATCATCCCGGCGAGATGTGGGTGGCAAGGACGTGTAAAACATTCCAATTAGCTCTAATGGGAACCTCGTTCGATTTGAATCTTTTTGCAAAGCAGCCTAAAACTGACGGGATACGATAGAAAATGATACGGCAAAATAGGATTAGGCGTTAATTTAAATAGCAATTTGCAATTTGTCTACCAGGAAGGCAGTTGTTGGGAACTTTCTTCATCCTTGGAAACTACGGCTAATTACCTGGCACAACAATGTGTTGCTTCCCATCATCACTTTGTTTATTTCCTCAGCTAATCCTATTCAGCGTTTGTGCTGCGGTTTATGTTGGCAGAGCGCACCGCAGGTTTATTATAACACTCTACAAAGTTGAAGGAGAAAAATTAATTGCATAGCTCTAGGCGTAGAAAGTTTGCATTGCACAGCCACTGTGGCCAGGCTATGGTGCTGTCCCGAGTAGAGAATCTTGTTCGATGCGATCCATTTCATTTCAATAGGTAACATTTTTATGATTCCGCCCTCCGCACCACCCCGCGTCCCCATTTCTCACTGAGAAATGTTTTAATTAACCATTTTATCAACCTTTTTTTTATTTTCCACTTTCATTTCAGATCAGGTAGGACGAGCTTCGACCCGAGTCCACGGAGGTTGCACTGCCAAGTGGTAGCTATCGATTTTCTGTTGGGTTGTTTCTTCAGGAACCGAAGCTGCTGATAGGTTAAGAGTTCCCTACCGGTGCCAAGAGAAAACGGAGCCGATGGAGATCTAATGAAATGCGATTTATACCTCGATAGTCGAATCGAAAAGTGGTGTAATTAGATTTTATTGAGTTGCGTTTAATCCGGATTTATCGGTGAGAGATGTAATTGCTCTCTTTTGGCGCATTTTATCGGCGGTGGTTAAGTGAAAAACCGGACTCGAAGTAGTGTTTTTACGAGCACACGTGATGCTGATATCTTGGTGGCTTTTTGATCGGCTTATTGATTCCAGGTGAAGGGGGGACTGTGATTATGAAATGTTACTCGGGAATTCACCTTTAAAAATGACCTCGTGACATTCGTCGGAGAGAAAACTGCCAGTGATCCTATTAATTTAGCAATGATATAGAAGCAATTTCAGTTATTTTTTACAGCATGAAATTGGCCCTCTCGTCGCCCTTCCCGTTCTGTTGGTGGAGAAATTTATTGCTTCATTAAATCTTTGCCGGGACGAAGAAACAGCGACCAATTCAACTTTGTCGTTGGATATTTTCGCCGGAATTCACACTGCCGGCGTCCGTCGCAGTAAAGAGGTGTGTTCAACAGTGCGCTGTGGTGGCCGCTCTGCGGTTGACTGGCGCAACAAGATAAGGCTAACGATGGATTGCAGCAATGTCCTGGCTATCTGGTTTGGAGGTATTTTTTCTATGTCTTGTTTCTTCTCCCGCATGAATCGAAGTTGTGCGACTTTTGTTCTCGCGAGGATTTGTGTCCACCACCATGGGGAAAGCGAAAGGCTAACAAATCGAAATACAATAACACTGAGTGATAGGGCCACGGTGAGGGAGGTGCGGAAGGTTATAAATGTTTGCAATCCTGATTCTGCATTGGATAGAGGATGTGGACAATTTTCTAGCCATGGTTTAAGACGGTCTAGAGAAATGAGGGAATGCAACGGTGACAATTCATTCATTTGTTATTTGACGTTGATAGGAGATAGTTGGAAACGGTTTAAATGAGATGTGATAGTAACGTTTCAACGGAAAGTTTATCGAGCTGTACTGTTATAAACTTTGTGAAGTTGGGTTTATTCTAGAACATTGAAACAGGTGATAACTTTTTTTACGATTCTACACACGCTGAATAAGAACACGGAGGTTTGAATGGCTGAAAACTACAACTTCTTCCCGCCTTCATCAAGGTGGCCACCCCCCTGATAATTCCAATAAAACAGAGAAAACCAATCACAGTTATCTGCTAAAGAAGCTTGAAATAGAAAAGAAAAAAGCTTTATCGATTTTCAAAACTTAGTAAAGGGTGCTCCGATCAAAATTTGTCAACATTAGTCAAATTCTTTTTCCAAATTGTCAAAATAAGTCAAATTCTTTTTCCTTTTCATGTTTATATAATACAGAACATCGGAGAAATATTCAGCTAAGCTTCCTTTTTACCAAATGCGAATTGCAGGGTCTTTCGTTTAACACCTGCCTTAAGATTTGGCACAGCCTCCTTGTCCACCTTTTTCGCCATAAAACGCCAGTTTCCGTTGAACTGTTTCTCGCTCACAACAGCTTTTTGAGTCTTCTTAAGGTTCCGCTTGACGATGGCCCAATATTGTTTGATTGGGCGGAGCTCTGGCGTGTTGTTCTTGTCCTTGGGCACCACTTGGACATTGTTGGCAGCATACCACTACCAGGACGGAATAACTGTGTCGCTTCAAGAAAGGCAGTAGACGTTTTTGTAGGCACTTGCTCAGATAAATTGCCTGGTTGACGGTTCCGGTCGCAATGTAAACGTTGCTCTTCAAGCCACAGGTACAGATAGCCTGCCACACCAGATATTTCTTCGCGAACTTTGACAGTTTAATGTGCTTGAAAATATCTGCCACCATTCCCCGTCCGGTTGCCGTATAAAGTTCCTGCCCAGGAAGCTGTTTAAAGTCTGCCTTGACATAAGTTTCATCGTCCTGTACCACGCAATCAAATTTCGTCAGCATCGTCGTGTTCAACTTTGGCGATCGTGTTTTGGCTCAAAACAGCGGGCAATTCTTTTTGTCGTCGCTGTGGCTTTCGATTTCCCGCCGATCCAGCTCTCGTAGCTGTCGACAAACGTTCACCGAACACTTTTACGTTGGTAACAGTTGATTTAGCCACATTCAACAATTTCGTCAACTTGGCGTGAGAGTAGTTTGGATTTTCGCCATGCACGTGCAACATGTTGATGCGTTACTTCTCTTCCATCGACGACATTTTGATAACTGAAGTGCTTATCTCAAAATTTTAATTTTAATTTAAATTTTAATTAATTTTAATTTAAATTTTAATGAACGATAAAAAGAAATGCGTCAAGTTTAGGTCGACCAAATTTTTCTCGAAACACCCTTTATTTACACACTTCGAAATCATGAATAATACACGAGGCGTAATTCGTCTGTGACATACATCGAGGAACGTAAAGAAAGGTTCCATGTAAAATTATGTCTTCCGAAATCGAAACACACGCAAATCGACACAAGTTGTGTTTGATTGAGTTAAGTTTCGCGTCTCTTTTAACTCATTCTTACGTTCGACTGTCAAACACTTGACATTGTAGATGTCTGTAAGTCGCAGACGAAATACGCCTATCTGTCAAAGATAAGCTTTCTGTAGTGGAATTTAATGGAATTTGCTCGCGTTTTCTAGTGATTGTTTGAAAAAGTGTTGGAGTGAAGTGTTAATTTGAATTTTTCTAGTTTTCCAACTAATAAATAGGATCTATCTTATGATTCGGGTGGTGACTAAGGTGGTCCTTTTATGTTCATAATAAAAATTCTTATTTTTATGTTTATGATTTAGAGGAATGTTGACTCCTTCAGAATTACAAATAATTTAATTTAATGAAACTCTTTTGAAGAAACTTTATTTCTTTCTCATCTGCCTATCGTTTTATGGCAGTTTTACCAACTTTTCTCAAGGTGGGACTTGAAATAACAGTTCTTTTGCTCTAATTTTTGTTTTTCAATTTGAATTTGAAAACTTTGTTTGGATGACTTTTAGAACATAAAATGACTCACATTTTGAATAGCAAAATAGTTGCTAGTAATTGTAGAAAACAAGTTGTAGAGTAAATTTAACTAATTAGGTTTTTTGTTGTTGTATGAAGCATGTCAATTTAATGTTTGAAGTTGGAAATATCCTTATCAACATGCAACCCTAGGAGTGGACAGCATTTTCTGCTAGAACCAAAGATGTGAAGAGAAAGTATTAATAGTCCCGATAGCTTTTGGCAGGCTGTGGAATTGAATAGAAGCAGTTTGAAATTGAGCGTAGGGCTTTTTGTTGAGCAGTATTTCGAAGCAAACACACACACTTTTGCCACACATTCCCATGCGATGCCTTGACCTACAAGGCAGGAACGGATCCGCCACTTTGACTGGCAAAAATGTGTGCGCTTGATCGTGCTCAAATACCGCCCATGGCACAGAGCAGTTCTAGCGATGTAAAGTTTCTGTTTTAAACATCCTAAAGGCTACATGTGACAGTAATCAATTCCCAATTAGGGCCACAATTTTTATTGTTATCTGTTATGTTTCTCTCGTAGTCATTAACTTAAACTACCTCAGAGACAAACCCGATAAGGTGTTGTATGCTGATCCTCTCAACAGCATGTTTTGATGCTCCATCAAAAAATGCTGTTAAGATACTGAGCATACAAAAGTGTGTGTGTATGTGTGTTTGCTTCGAAATACTGCTTAACAAAAAGCCCTACGCTCAATTTCAAACTTCTTCTATTCAATTTCACAGCCTGCCGAACGCTATCGGACCTATCAATACTTTCTCTTTACTTTTTTGGTTCTAGCTGAAATTGCTGTTCAATCCTAGGGTTGCATGGTAATAAGAAGTTAATATTTCCAATTTCAAACAAGTTGTAGAGGTTGAAGAGTAAAATAAATTCTTTTTTTTCAGATACCTTATTTCCTCATTTGCAAAAAAGTGCAAACACGGAATACGTGAACTGAAAATTCAAAATTCCAACAGCAAAATTGATGCAAAATCGTTTGTCCCTTTCTAGAAAAAAAAACCCATTATAAAGTTGGTAGTTTTGTATTTTTTGGGCATAACTTTCGATTAGCAGCATCAACAGTTATCATCAAAGAATGAGTTTTTATGACAATGTTTATATTTTTTTCATTAAAACGTCTCATTTTTTTTAAACATTTATATCACAGACAAACAAACATAACACAGAGAACATAAATCATAGAGAGTTTGAGCTGTTTAGTGGAATACCTGTTACTAGAAATTAGAAGAAAAATTATTTTCCATTTAATTCCAACTACTTTTGCTTATCTTGGCAGATACGCTGCACATTGTAGACGAAATACGCGTATCTGTTAAGATAAGCAAAGGTACTTGGAATTAAATGGAAAATACTAATTTTTTTTCTGATTTCTAGTTACATAGAACATTTTGCACTACAAATCATTGTCATTTAACACACCTGTGCCATCTGCTTAGCACACTGTCATGGTTGATAAAGATGAACAGATAGCGGTAATGTGCTAACGTCGATCGTAAGGGAATTGCTTCACCACCTCGACTAATGTAAATATGCCAACACCGACATACAGACATGGCACTTGCAGTTTCTTTATCGATTACGCATTAAACGATCTATTCAAAAGTTTCTTAGTTGACACTGTCGCCACAGATGGCGCACATAGTCGATTCCTTTACGTTTGACGTTAGCACACAACCGTCATCTGTTCAAGTTTCTCACCCATCACAGTGTGCTCAACAGATGCCACAACACCTAGTGACAATGATTTGTAGTGCAAAATGTTCATGTTGTTATGTCTGTTTGCCTGTAATATAAATAAATAAATTGAGATGTGTTATTGAAAAATATAAGCATTGTCCTAAAAACTCTCGTTTATACGGTCTTTGATGATAATTGATGATGCTGCTAATCGAAAGTTATGCCGAAAAAATGAAAAAAAATACCAATTTTAAAATGGAATTTGCTACAGAAGCGTACAAACGATTTTAATTTCTGTACAGAGAATAAATCGGGAACATCATCTGTCGACGTCAGTTGAACTCTGCAGACCGTTTACTAAAATGAATCCCGCTGCATACCCAACCATTTTATCCAACATCCCAGTGATTTCTCATGGAAGTGCAGAGGTGTTCTTGGCTTCCCCAATAAAGCGAGTATCACGACATCATATTCCTACCCATTAACCAGTTATTACACATTGAGGATATATGCTTGTCCCAAGCATCATATTTTGATTTTTTGTGTAATAACAGCTGATCTGGCAATAACGGAGTAGCAACCTCGGGCGGTCAATCATGTTCATGCTCATACTCAGAAGGGGACAAACGATTTTGTATAGATTTGGTTCACTTTCACTTTTTTTTAAACACTATTTTTAAAAAAAACTTTTTTGAGCGTATTAGTAGAACGATTGTGATTGGGAAACTAGGAGAATTTAAAATTTAACACTTCATTTGATCACTTTTTAAAAAAATAAAAAATTAAACCTTAAAACACTTTTTAAATTTTCGCTAGTAATCTCGAGCAAATTCCTTTTAATTCCACTATGAGCTTATCTTTTGACAGATAGGCCTATTTCGTCTGCTACTTACAGACTTCTTCAGTGTCGAGTGCTCGACTCGAAGGAAACATCACAGTAGGTCTAGTATTTATAGTAGGTTTGTTGGTACCGCGGTATGTAAGGTAGGGGTGGTTAGAGAAGTTCTTGAGTGTGTTTATGTGTTTGTTTGTATACCTGAAATGTTGTTTGATACCTACAAGGTTATTCATTATTACTTCGTTTGAAGTTAGTCAAATTGGTGTTTTGTTGTGTAGTGAGTTGTTTTTGTGTGAAGGTATAAATTTAAACAGCCACGAATATCCGTTTCCTTGATCCTTGTTAAGCAATTTTTTGGAATTTTGTTTGTGGATTGCTATGCTTTCCGCTACATTTAGTTTCCAGGAGTTTGTGATATGTCTTAAGATTTGTATGTTATTTAAGTTTAAAAAATGTTCTTCGTTGAATATATGTTCAGCTACTTTTGATTTAAAATGGTGTATGATCCCTTTGTCAGTGTCTTTGTTAGCTTTAGTGACTTCTGCATTATGCTCTTTGAATCGAATATTGAGATTACGTTTAGTTTGTCCAATGTAAATTTTGCCGCAATGGTCACAAGTTATTTTGTAGACCCCGGATTTGTTTAGACTGCTAATGGGGTCTTTAGCCGACCCTAAGAGGGTTTTAAGTTGATTATTTTTACTAGTATAAACTATTTCAAAACCGAAGTTGCGTAGGATTGGTCGTAATTGTGTAGTGTGGTTATCGTATGTCATTGCTATTCTTTTAAGTTGGGGTTGTGTATCTGTTAATGTGGTGAGTGATTGTTTGTATTGTTTTTGTGTTTTTTTGTTGATTACGTTTTGTATTAGTTTTCGGGAGTAACCGTTCAAGTGTGCTGTGTCAAAAATGTAGTCGAGTTCTTTAGTTATGCCGATAGATTTGGTTGTTGGAATTTTGTACTTTCAGTTCACGTATTCCGTGTTTGCAAATATTTGCAAATAAGGAAGTAAGATATCTTGAAATGGCGTGTTTTTTTTACACTTCAACCTCTACAACTTGTTTCATACAACAACTAGCAACTGTCATGTATCTTTAAAATGTGCGTCATTATGTGTCCTAAAAGTCATCCAAATAAAGTTTTAAAATTCAAATTGAAATAAAAATATTTGAGCAAACAACTGTATTTTTAAGTCCCACCTTCAGGAAAGTTAAAAAAATCTTCCGTACGCAGATAAGACAAACGTTAACATTCTTCAACAAAATTTTTTTGAATTAAATTATATTAAATTCTGTAGGAGCCAACATTACTCTAAATCATAAACATTAAACGTTTTTATTTTATTTTAAGAATTTTTATTTTGCACACAAAAGGTCCACCCTAGTCACCATACACACCAAAAGATAGATCTTATTTTATAGATTAAATCTTCTGAAGATACCATGTTTCTCACATTAATGAGTCACCGATTTTTGTTTCGAAATTTGGCTATTTGTACCATAGTGGACTGGTACAAATTATCGAGACGTTTCAGAAAAGTAGTTTTTTTTCGAAAATGCATAACTCCTGAGTCCAAAAATCAATTTTTGTGGTTGATCCCTTATATTAAGGATTTTTGAATTTTGTTGTAAAGAACAATCCAGAGCTCTTTAAAAAGAAAAAAAAGAGATAGTTCAACTAAAAATATAAATCAAGGCAGAACAATTGGTTGATCTCTTTTTACAAAATCAAGTGTTTTCCCCTAGCTCACAACATCATTTAAAAATCCCCCAATTAAGGAATCATCCTAAAGAATCGATCCAGTAGTCTATAATTAATGATTTTTGAAGAATCTCGATTTTTTGGTCCAGAGGAACTTTCATGACAAAATAAGCACTGTTCATTAAAGAAAGTGGAGACCTGTTTCTCAAAGGACAATATTTATTTTCAAACAAACTCATAATTTTGCTTTATAAAAATGAAAATCAACGTACGTATGACCGAATCCACGTGAGTTTGAATATTCACTTATCATTTTTTCGGTCGGTCTTTTCTTTTGATAACCCCCATTAGATTCCGCACAACTTTTTCCGTAACTTTTCGTTGTGCTGTAGGCCAAATTTTCTTAAAGCAGTGAACAGGGCTTGCTTCTCTACCATCTTTCTTAAAAGACCGCCTAACTATTGCCCAGTATCTTTCGATAGGATACAGTTCAGGACAGTTTGGGAGATTTTATCATTTTTCGACAAAACCGACTTTTTCCTTCTTGAGCATCTCCAACGTAGCAGAAGCGTATTGAGTAGATGCCAGATCTGGCCAAAACAATAGAGAATCCGTATGCTTTCGGTAGATGAGAAGATGTTGTTTTTGATGCATTCTTTTCTGTTATTTTAACCGTTGATTGTGCCCGTTGTGAAATATGAAGAACGCTTCAAACCGCAGGAGTAAATGGCTTGCCACACCAAAATCTTTTTCACAAATGTTTCGGTTCGGATGTATCGCACATCATCACGCACATCTGTCTTCCGTTCAGCGTAAGAAAATTACGGCCCCGGAAGTGTACTGATGTCCGATTTGACGTACGTCTCGTCATCCATCACAATGCGCCGGTTCAACTTTTGAAGGCGAAAGTCATACTAGTTCTGTTACCGTATTTTCTAATATGCTTTCTGTGAATCCTTGCTTTTGGGTGCCTTCTGTTTTTTGTATGTACTGATATTGTTTTTGCTATGCAGCCATTTCACGAACAAACCACGGTTTATGCGATTTTAAAAGGCTAGCTTCTTTGTCTGGCCCGATGTCCCCTTTTACGTCCCGATTTCTGTAAATCTCCAAGATTATACGTTTCTACAAACTTCTTAACAATATTGAACACTACAGATAAAGTACACTCACGCATTTTAGTAATTTTCTAAACAACAAATTTTCGGAAAACTATTTGCGCAGAATTTATTTGCGAGTTGATAAGCTGATCCGACCCATCGTTCGAAAGATCTCACCTTTTTTCGAAGCAAACAATATTTGTACACACTGAGCAAAAATTAGCACTCACAATCATCTTTTACTACTATTCCGATTGGAATCATTCCGGCGATGACGCTGACCGCTTCCAGCGATATCAGTCGATAAGCGCTTGCCACTCTCTTGCTTATCACGTGATACGTGCTGTTCTGCCGCGTCTGGTTCCTCTTTATCTGGAGCGCTGACGCTTAGGCTGGTCCATCATACCTGAGTATTGACGTGAACACATTTGCCAGGAGCCTCATCTTACTGCTACTTATCACCGAGTTGTTTGGCATGATTCCAGCCAACGCTTTGACCGATCTCGCCGCCTTCTCGCAGGCAAGATCGATGTGGCTGTTGAAGTTCAACCGGTCGTCAATCAGCACCCCTAAGATGCTCTACCTCTCGCTTTAAGTCAATGGAATGTTCCCCGACCGTGTTGTTCAACTTTTGTACAGTCGGCTTATCATCACCACTTTGGTTTTTTGATACGCTAGCGTTAGCTTTTTCTCTTGCAGTCTCCCATCATGTCTATCGCCTCGGTGGCAAGTACTTCAACCTCTTCGTGATTTATCGATGACTACTAGCACCAAATCATCCGCAAAGCCGACGAGCTTTACGCCTCTGGGAAGGTTCAGCTTCAATACTCGATCGTACATCGCATTCAAGACCGTAGGGTGGAGAATAGAGCCCTGGGGAATGCCCGCCGTAACTGTCCTCCTTTCATCTCCTCTGTCTATTTCTTAGACCAGAGTCCAGTTCTGAACTAAGAAATTCAGGAAAGGTATTCCGG
>JASCZW010005476.1:12541-155041 GCA_034211315.2 Aedes japonicus | reverse complement strand
TCCGTGACAAGTCACGTCGTTCAAAGATGTCGGTTCAATTTGCTGTACCGGAACACAGACACAAAGTCATTATAACTGGTGAAGGATCAATCGATTCCATCAATTAGAGGTCACACACACATCAAATATGAACATTCTAGTAGCGGTAACACAAATGCCTAAAGGAAGTTTCTTGGTCATATGACTGATTTACTGCCCTGTACGTCTTATTGTAACCAGTCAATGTACTCCTGGAAGCTCGAGGACCGTGTAGCAGCTAGAAACATCTTCAGGGAAATGGAAATGTCCAATCTTTACACTCAAGCTCATAAATATAAATCCCACATCGACATAGCAGTGACTGCCTGTCTGGCCTGTCTATCTAGTCTGCCAATCTTCACGATTGAGGAGAAGAAGGATGCCTCGAGCTGCCACTTGATTTCCTCTCCTCTAAGTGTGTGTGTGTGTGTATATCTGTTCAATACATAGATACATGCAGTGAATCGGAAAGCAGTAAGATTTGATCTGAAACGAGAATTGAAAACGTCAACTTTTACCAGAACTAGATTCAAATACCTAAATATAGCTACGTAGAAGGTCCCGTGTAAAAGGACGAGTCAGTCTCCGTGAGTGCATAACATGAAAGACAGTTCGTTCCTCCGATATAGTACAGAGATGGAAATCAATGAACCAGCTCCACCGCACTAAGGCAGCCTTGATTCGAATTTTTGGATTGTCGTCGTCTTCCTCCCTCTGCTCACCTCGCTTCCAGTGCCTTAAGAGCTGTAGTTATAGTTTCCAAGAAAAGGAAAATCCTTAAACTACTCTTTCCCAATTCGATGTTATGTGAGACATGCGGAATTTCCTTCTATCAGTAGCAGCAGCATACGGTACGGTTTTGCGAATTCAAAGACGACTGGCTGAAGGAAGTTGCAGCATTAAAGCCTGGCTGCCTGGCGAACTAGTTGATTTATTCCGGCAGCAACCAACCATTCGTGCCATTTTCCATTACGACCAACCACCGCCGCCGTGAATAGGTTACAATACCGGGCTGAGATTATGCAGGTTGCAGCGGCACTTTATGGTTGGAAGAAGAAGAAGAAGAAGAAGAAGAAGAAAGGAGGCACTGACCGACCGGCGTTGGCTGCTTGATGCGGATTCCAATTTTCCGTGACAAGCGAGTATTAAGGGCTGAAAAGGTGCAGATTTTTTTTTCAAAAAAGGGAAAAAAAAGCTAAGGGAGAGGGGCGACAAACGGTAAGAATGCTGACGTAGCATAAAGAGTGTGCTCTAGATAATGAAATTTAAATATTAAAATAGGTTCTAGTTAGCCGGTGGTGATGTATGTCTTTCGCTGGCGTGGTTGTTGGGGAATGTTTATCGAATCCACAAATGGGGCTCGCATTATAGTTATTTAGGTTTGTAATTATGAAGCTTTGCTTACACAAATCTAATAAATTATGAAGAATTGGCCAATTATATTGAAGCAATATGCTGCCTTAAAAAATAGTTAGATCCGAGATCATCGTATGCGCAGGGTATAAATAACCGGTGTCGGTAAAATTTAACATGATTTGTGAACACATAAATATTGGGTTGTTCCTCCAGAATTTTTTAATTTACTTGAGAAGTCGGTAAATTACAATTTCGGTTAATTACAATTTGCTAAGGGTCCATCGCAGTAACAGTAGCTTTTTCGTAATGCAACATAATCGAAGAAGAAAACGAGAAAAGGTGAAACGTGTCCAAAAAACAGAAAAAAAATAGGGAAAGTAGAAACAATGATGAAAACAAGTACGGAAGAATACAAACTGAAGAAGAACAGTTCAGAAATAGCAGCCGTAGCCGTAGCAGTAGTCGAAAAAAAGAACCGTAATGAAGTCAGCGGAAGAAGAAAACCGAAGCGGATGGAGGAAATCATGAAAGGCAGTGGAAATTAAAGGAAGCACAATGGGAAAAGCAAAGCAGGGGAAAGAAGCAAAATTAAAATGTGAAAAAAGACGCCAACGCAACACTATCAAAGAAGGAGCAAAGCGAAGTGGACAAAGTGGACGAAAAGAAGTCGAAGAACAGAAACACAAGAAGTTGAAGCCTTAGAGAAACTGAAGGAAAAAATTGGAAGATGATTAGCAGAAGAAGAAAAGTCAAAAAAGAAGGGGAAAAAAATAACAGAGATAAGAAAAGCAGAATAATCGCAAGAAGGAGTAACAGTTGGAGCAAACCGATGGAGGAAGAGAAGGAGAAGTAGAGAAGTTGAAAAATAAGAGTTGAGAAGGACGAAATCAGAATTTCATAAGACACGAGTGTACCCTTCTGGTGCAAAGTGTCATTAATAAGAAAAAACATTATTCGTTGATAAGCATACGTTCATGCAGCGAGAAAATCTCCTGTTGCGACTGTAGATTTCAATGTTGAACGTAAAGGTGGCTTGGATTATCTTAAACATCAAGATACCTAGGATGCTTAAAATGTCTCATAAGTTACCATATAGACTCTATTCATTCCATTTGATTATGAACCGTAAACTAGTTAAGCTAAACAAACCTATGTAGCGGATGAAGATCTGAACTCTAAGAATGTTAGGATTATCTAGATCATCCCATGGTTATCTCATAAAGCCTGTTGAGGTTTCAGAATTATCAATGGACATGTTTGAACGCCAACCGCAACTCTTTTCATCGAAGCAAGTTTCTACTGTGGCAGAAGATATAAAGTTCTGAACTTCAACTGTTTGGATATTCCTAGAAAGCTTTCGACTGAATTTAATTTTTCCTATACATAATCGTTCCTACTTATACAAGCTATGAAAGAGGAGATAGCTCATCGAATCTTCTGGTCCACTTCTTAGCATCTTGCTATGAGGAAACAGGTGGTTCCCCATCAATTGCCCGTCGATCTGCCAAATTTGGAAGACGTCTGTATTGAGTCGTCTAAAATTATTATATTCCATTAACTGTTACGATCAAAGTTTTGTCAAATAGTAATGTGTGTGAGTCAGCCAAAGTTTTTATTAATAAGTCAAATACTTTTTCTTTTTCTAAATCAGTTAAAACAGAATACAGGAGAAATATTCAGCTATGATTCCTTTTTACCGAATGCGAATTACCGGGTCTTTCGTTGAACACCTGCCATAAGATTTTGTACAGACTTGTCCACCAGAACGTCAGTTTACCTTGAAATATTTCTCTCTCACAACAGCTTTTTGAGTCTTCTTAAGGTTCCGCTTGACGATGGCCCAATATTGTTCGATTGGGTGGAGCTCTGGCTTGATAAAGGGTTCTTGTCCTTGCCACCACTTGAACGTAGTTGGCAGCATACCACTCCATGGACTTTTTCCGTAATGGCAAGATGCCAAATCCGGCCAAAACAGAACGGAACAATTGTGACGCTTCAGGAAAGGCAGTAGACGTTTTTGTAGGCACTCGCTCACATAAATTTCCTGGTTGAGGGTTCCGGTCGCAATGTAAACATTGCTCTTCAAGCCACAGGTACAGATGGCCTACCGCACCAGATATTTCTTCGCAAACTTTGACAGTTTAATGTGCTTGAAAATATCTGCCACCTTTCTTGGTCAGGTTGCCGTATAAAATTCCTGTCCAGAAAGCTGTGGAAGCCTGCCTAGACGTAAGTTTCATCGTCCTGTACTACGCAATTAAACTTCGTCAGCATCGTCGTGTACAACTTTCGCGATCGTGCTTTGGCCGACGTGTTTTGTTTATCGTCGCGATTTGGAGTCACCACTTTCTTGAAAGTCGACAGTCCAGCTCGTTTTTTAGCTCTATCCACGGTTAAAGGCGCCTTTCCCAGCTTCTTTGTGACATCTCGGACAAAGAGGTTGGGGTTCCGCTCGAAACAGCGGGCAACTCTTTTTGTCGTCGCTGTGGCCTCCGCCTTTCGATTTCCCCCCGATCCAGCTTTCCTGGCTGTCGACAAACGTTCACCGAACACTTTTAATACGTTGCTAACATTTGATTTAGCCAAATTCAACAAGAGTAGTTTGGATTTTCGCCATGCACGTGGAAAATTTTGATGCGTTGCTTCTCTTCCTTCGGCGACATTTTGATAACTGAAACTCTAAACTCAAACTAAAAAAAAAGGCATGATGCTATACGCACACATCTTTAAAATGAGAGGGGTGCAAAAATTTTTAATGCACAATGAAAGGAAATGCGTCAAGTTCAAGTCAATCACTATTCTTAACGCACTATACAAAGTGCTTTCCCAGATCATCTTCCGCCGTCTATCGCCGTTAGTATGCAGATTTGTGGGAAGTTATAAAACCGGTTTTGTGGACGGGCAGTGGACGTTGTGGCAGATCCTTCAAAAATCCACAAACCCTATTCATCGATTTCAAGGCCTACAAAAACGTCTATTGCCTTTCCTGAAGCGACACAATTCAAGACCAACAATTGAAAATGTATACAAATCGTGTTAAGTTTTATTAATAGATTATGAGCATCTCCTACATCATAGTTCAATTTGAAAGTATACCTAAGTTTGTTGAAAAAAATATTTCAGATGATAAAAAGGGCCTTTAACAAGCACATGCATTTATTATGATGAGGTCTTCATTTCAAAGGCCTTATGATTGACAAGAACTGAACGCTTTTCATAGGGCTTTTTTAAATGTATGTTTAAAATTCTTCTTAAGGTTTCTAAAGTTCCATGAAGATTTCTCATCTTAGCTTCGAAACGGTTTTATTATTTTCTGTTTTTGAAAAAAATTAAGGAAAATCAAAAAAATCAACACAAAATGATGTTATAACAAGCCTTATCACGAAGGACTCTTATAATATATCGATGAAGAAGAGCCTCAACACGTAGGCCTCATTGAAAAAACTGATAGTTGAGAGGCATCACAAAGAGGGCCCATGATATTTTCAATCTAGAATTGGGTGTTATTTTTTTCTTTTCGTGTTTTGCGGCATACAAAGATGTAAATATAATTTATTCTTACAAGATTATATGCATCTCATCAAACTTCAATCGTCAACTTAATTAAAGCAAGACAAACTGATTTAATATTTAAATAGGATTTATTAATGTAACGTTCAATTTGATTATCGTTTTTCTCATTGTTTACATTTTGGAGTTAGGCCCTTTTCAATTGTTGGTCTTAAATTGTCCCGTTCTATTTCGGCCGTTTTTGGCATCTTGCCATAACGGAAAAAAGGCCATGGAGTGGTATGCTGCCAACAACGTTCAAGTGTTGCCCAAAGACAAGAACCCAAAGACCCCCAAACCCAGCCAGAGCTCCGCCCAATCGTACAATATTGGGCCATCGTCCAGCGGAACCTTAATAAGACTCAAAAAACTGTTGTGAGAGAGAAACAGTTCAAGGCAAGCTAACGTTCTGCGGCGCATAAAGTGGACAAGGAGACTGTACAAAATCTTATGGCAGGTGTTAATTGAAAGACCCGGAAATTCGCATTCGGTAAAAAGGATACATAGGTGAATATACTTGATTTTGATCGACTCTCACACATTACTGTTTGACCAAATTTTAATCGAAACACCCTTTATGTTTATGAGAAATCCGGTCAATATTAACGATTATGCGCGGCTGGGTAACTCAGTGGTTACGCTTTCGGCTTACTGAGCAGATGGTCGGGAGTTCAACCCCAGGCCCTTCCCCTTCCTTGCCATTTGTCACTTGCCTCTTTCTATCATCTTTCCATCTAGATTTAAAATCAAAAGCAGTCTACTGCGCTTTCTTTCATTGATCGCCTCACTTACCACAGTGCATCCATGATCTAAAAATAACCTGCCTCACTAACACAACTATCCATCCCTTGGCATCTGTAGAGATGCAGTGGTGCTCACGGTCTCTAATAACAACGATTGTCAAACTAATCATCCTTCCCCCCTCCCCAAAGACCGTGAGGACGTGGCCGGCGCCGGTACTGATCTATAAAAAGAATTAGTGAACTTGTACATTGCAGATGGTAAAGCTACTCCCAAGCTCCCATCTATGTGGTTCTCTGTGCAATTACACTAGTTCTGATCAGTAAAGGAGTAGCAACTGAATATTGCACGGTCTTTGAAAAAAAAATCCGGTCAATTTTAACGATTATGCCCCAGATAAAAAACTGTACATTATCGAAATTTTATTGCTAACTCTATATATATAAAATTGAATGTTTGTTTGTTAGTGACGCTATAACTCGAGAACGGCTGAACCAATCTTGACGGTGTCTTCAGATGACTTGTTCCTTTTTGTCCAACAAAGGTACAGAGAAAAAGAAAAGTTGGGAAATTTTCAACATAATAAATTCAATTTTTTTCACTTTCAAACTAAGCAAACTTCAAGAAAAACCCAATTTTCAACAATCAGTTAATACCTAGAACATCTTCATTTCAGATGCCAGTGCTAAATTGTCGCATTGAAGGTTGTTGTTTTGGATAGTTTTATTATGATATCTTACAGCACCGTAATCAACTCATGTCGGTCCGACAAGACATCATACAAAAAGCAACAATTTTTCATGAGTTGGAACTTCCAAAAAAAACGACTTCAGTATTCTAACATAATACCAACTAAAGTGGCCAATTGATAACAGATTATCAATAATATGAAATGACTGTCGATTGTTGCCAAAATTGCAAATATCCAAGTTCTCCAGTATGAAAATTGGCTGTCCCTTTCAGATTGGCCAAAACAATGGAGGACATTCCTGCAATTTAAAAAAAACGATGTTAATATAGAATACCGATTTATTGTGTGAATCGATTTTAAAGATATTGCAAGCAATAAATGTTAAACGGAACGAAGTCCGTTGTGTCAGCTAGTTTTATATATAGTTTCAAGAATCATTTCTATTTTTTTACGAATATTCACCAGAGCCTTATAAGTCAAGAATGCGTTTTTCATGAAGGATCATTTATTACTTTTAATATGCAAACGTATGGCGGATCTGCTCCTGTTCATGATGGAATTTTACCAACGTAAACATTACACTCTTAGCTATATAGTTTAAGTCGAATTTTGCCAATTTTTACCCACACGCTAAACAGTTACAAGCTAATCTGTGTATCTTTTTTAGTTTGAGTACAATATTTGTGAGTTATTACCGTTCAAAAGCTGACCATTTCCGAGAAGTTCTCGATTTTAGGTTTTACAATTTGTACACCCAACATCAAAATAGACTTGCATTCCTTGCCTCAAAAAACATCCCATTCAATATTATTTTCAAATCGATCTGTGGCATCCATACAATCAGTACAACCACCTAGTTTTCAGTTATTACATGACCCACCTTTCCATCTAAATCAGCATTAAACCAATCAACAAAGCATATTCACTTCCTTGATCAGCATCGTGTCTGAGCGCCCGTAGTTAAAGTTGTCTCCAGCATCCACTTACCCAACTATGGTTCGCTTTATTGACGTCGTCAAACATTTGCCTTTATGTTTCCAAGTGATCTCTCTACCTCCTACGCTCCTACGCCCAATCTCGTAAACCGTTACCCCCACCATATCGGGCCGAGTGGTGGTGTGGCGGAGGCGGCACAAACCCTCAAGGGAGACTCTCATCAACGATTTAACTGCCAGCTACCAGCTAGAGGTGCTTTCGCAGCTACCCGCCCACCTGTGTCATAACGGGCACCTTCGACGCCGACATAATCCGGGAGATAGGATAGGCGAAGGTCACCTTAGCGACCGACCGAGAGTAGTGTGTTAAAAGCGTCGAAGATGATTTATTTAACGGACACGAGTGGGGTCCATTGGATGCCAAAGTCATCACCGCCGGTCGTCGGTCCCCCCAGGTTCAGATCTACAACATGACTCATAAAATATTTACCGTTCCATAAGTGAAACGGACGGCGCGCGGTCGGCGTTTGACAACCAGACCTAAGTAAAGAGAGAGAGAACCATCGAGCCGCGTGCGAACGGCGAGGGGCGATGGGTGTATTTAGAGTGAAAGCTTCTCGGTCTCGCACAAGAAGTACCTACCTATGCACACACTCGCCCTGCCGCAACATCCAGAAGACGGTATCTTCCTCACTTTAGTCATTAACTATTTAGCGTAGAGGAAGAGGTAGGAAAATAGTAAACACGAGCCATCAGGCCCACGGCTGGAGCAACAACATCAAAATCAACAACCACCATGGAGCAGTTTCCCTCGCCTAGCCCAGCTGAAGGATGAGTTTCAAAGGCGGGCGCGATTGCTCTAATTAGACTGAAGTACCTCCAGTTCACTCTCGGTCGGGTGTTTGTGAAACGACGACGACGACGACGACGACGATGGTATAAATTACATACACATTCAGTCATAAAAGCATCTCCCTTGCCCAACCGCACGCAGCCCCAACAACAAGCAGCAGTCCTTTGATGCGGTCGTTGTAAAGGAGCACCCGATCTGTGAAATAACGTGAATAAATCTCGTCCTACCGACGGAGAGGGAAACCCTTTCATTCTTCATTCATTTAATACCCGCATCCTTCCTCAGTTCGTCGGGCTCAGGTGAATTTCAATAGTGAGAAATTAAATAATTGAGTCAACATCATCATCATCATCGTTGAAAAACGGAGACTTTGAAATCGGAATTATTTTTGATTGATTGCATATCACATTCAGATTTTCCGGGAAATTTTTTCAAGAAGCATGATGGGGTGGATTGAGAACTCGAAATGAACCATGGACAATTAACCGAAACTCAACAGCATTTCCGAGCACGCAACGTTCGTCACTTAATTTATTTTTGCTCGTTTGCTTTCGAACGAAAAACGAAAACGAAAAAAATGCCAACGGAAGCGAAATTTTCAGGTGTCCAGTTATTGCATGCTTTCGACAAGTTTCAATCGAGCTCTACGGTTTTCGCTTATTTTTATTTTGCTGAAATATGACTGGTTTTCACCGCAGCTCCAACAGCCGTGATCGTCTAGTGGTTAGGACCCTACGTTGTGGCCGTAGTAACCCAGGTTCGAATCCTGGTCACGGCAATGTCTCCGAACATTGTCACGCAAGGAGTGATTTTTTTTGTTTTCTTGGATATCGGAGATCTTTGGAAAACAAAACGGATTTATTCCACATCGTTTTCAGCTGTCGGCTGATTGAACAATAATAAGCTAAATTTAACCACACCGTATCACAAATGCTGATTGGACGAGATACCTTTTCCAACCGGTTTGAATTTTGCATTACCCATGGGGTGTTATGCTTTTCGTCCGAAAGCTACAATTCGTTTTCTGTTGTGGATTTGATGTGTGGGAAGCATTATTGCCTTCGACAGGCGTTCAACTAAATAAGAGCACTGTTGTCACAGACAGACTTTTACTTTTGTTAGCGGTGATTGTGGTTTTGCTTTCAGCGACACAATTGGTTCACCTCGTTCGCGTTGAACTGCGTCTGATGGAAAATTTATTGCAGAAAAAGGTCTGTGGACAACATGCGAAACATACAGCCCCGGTAGCCGTGATCGTCTAGTGGTTAGGACCCTACGTTGTGGCCGTAGTAACCCAGGTTCGAATCCTGGTCACGGCAAAGATCTGAAAAATGGTCATTGTCACGGATGGGGTTATTTTTTCAATTATTGGTGCAATTTTAAGCACAAAAAATTCTGATCTTCTTAACATTAACTAATTATAAAAATCTACATCTTCCGCATTCTCTGGAACATTTATATTACCTGGTTGCCTGGGATCCAAGATTTCATGGAATTTGTACACAAAATATGCATTGCGCAGTGGTTTCAGTCTTCTATTGGCTGAAACAACTTATATGTGCTAAAACCATCAATTCTATATCGCAGCTTTAAGTAACTCCCCTCAAATTATACACATTTTTGAGTTGAGGCGTGTGGCCGTGATAATTGATATGATGAATTTATACAAACGTTGGCAATGCTCATTTTGTTGAAACTTTAACTTAGAATTCTGAACTTATACTGTTCCGTTACTTGAGGGAGTCTTGCTTTGAATTGCAACTGTGCAGATATTATTCTGAATTATAGGCAAATTTTTGCTCAATATTCAAGTTAAATCATAAACTTGTTAAACATTCACAGTGGAACATGACTTTTTGAGTATATTTTAATTGGATATTGATACATCTTATTCTGGATTCCAAATGTGTCATGCTAAAAAAAGTTAGGCGTTCTTTACAGGATTACGATCCCATCCTGTCCTGGAATATGACAAAAACCCAAACAGCACACTTGTTACTTATGACTTGTTACTGCAATGCAACTTAATTAAGTCACAATCTAGTTGCTGTGACCACTTATGACAGTTTTGCCTGAGATCTGGCTTGGAACTTTTTTCGAAATTAATTGTGATCTTCAAATTGCATCTCAAATCTATTTACATTGTTTATTGATCATCAAAAAAGCCCATATTTTTTTTTATTTTATTTAGTTTTTTTTTTTTCTGGAGGAGGAGAAAAGCCCATTTTAGGGGAGCCATAGCTTTTTTTTTCTAAAATGGGCATAAAACCTCCTCGTCTTTAGGTATCAACAGATTACAGTCCAAATGATACAATGAGCTCTTAAAACTAACATAATATCAGTTTCACTTTTTTTAAACGCTATTTAAAAAAAAACTTTTTTGAGCGTATTAGAAGAACGATTGTGATTGGGAAACCTAACATAAAATATTCATAATTTATAATCACTATACTATACTATACTATACTATACTGACTTATCTAAGTAATTCAAGAAATCTACTTTTGTTACAAGAACGAGAAAAGTGAAAGTCGAAGACATAATAACAGCGATTGAACACACGACACGTGGAGGTACATTGGCTAGAGCTTCGGACAACTGATGATGGTCAAGCGTTTCGTCTGTAAACACTTCTGAGAACTGTTCCCTGAAGAGGTCGCTTATGGACGACAGAGAGGAAGCTTCTTTCTCGCCAAACTTCATGATTGTAGGTAGTCCTATTTGCTTTCGTTGTTCGCCGACGTAAGACCAGAATTTTTTAGGGTTGAGTTTTAAGTTTCGTTGAGTCTGCTGCAGGTAGCTACGAAACAATTCCTTCTTGAGCTTTTTGTATCTGTTTTTGCAAGCGATGTAATATGACCGCGTGTAGGAGTTGCGGTTCTTTGAGAATTGTTTAAGAGCAGATCTTTTACCTGACTTCCGACCTCTAAGATTTCTATTTGACCAGGGAGGATACTTCGGAGTTTTGCAGACGATTTTGGTGTGAATTGATCTATGGTAAAGCGTACAATGAAAGTATAAACTTCGACCGTTGTTTCAATTGTTAGGTTTTGAAACATATCATCCCAGTTAATTGAAGATAAAAAGAGGCTCATTTTGATGAAGTCCGTTTTCCTGAAGTTATAACGAATCACTTCAGAGGTAGAGATGAATTCATATGGAATATTTCTACCCAAACCTGTTCGACTGTACTACTGTTTGGAGGTTGCAATGAACGGCATTTATAATTGGAGCGGACAGCCAAAAGCACACCACCACCGGTGCTTTTTTTACTGGAGAGGCTTGAGCGATCAGAGCGGAAAACAGTATATTCACTTCCAAATATTTGAGTGGAAAGTGTATTGCTGTTGAGCCAGGTCTCAGTAAATGCATAAACATCATATGCAGCATCAGAGCAAGCAAGAGAGTAGTCCAAAATAGTCGTATTCATGCCACCTAAGTTTTGATAATAGCATGCTAAGCTAATTACACTAGAGTTTCGCTGATTTTGGGGAGCATAAGATTCAGCGGTGAGGGCAATGCTGACTTGGGAGCTGACGGTCTGATAGGTCTCGAGAGTTGATGACATGGAGCTTGTTGCGGTCTAGACGTAGGAGTTCGTTGATTGTTCAGAATGGGTGTCGAGGAATTCGTTCGTGTTCGTGTCTGATTGCCAGTCGGCCCCATTACATCAGTTTTCATTTCAATTTTCGTAGATCTGGCCAATGCTCGCACCTTCTTCTTGATGTTCCCCATGAGGTTTTGCACAACCGTTCCGTCGATGGTTTTGCTTTCGTTTACCCAGTTTTTTTTAATTTGATGATGTCATCTGCTCTTCTAGCTTTCTTACGCAGATTTCCGTTCATCAAAGCCCAAAATTTTTCAATGGGCCTTATTTGCGGACAATTTGGAGGATTCATCGCTTTTTCCATAAATTGGACATTGCTCTCTTCATACGCGCATGCCAAATCAAACCAAAACAGTGTCGAACTTTTGTGTTTTCGGATTAGTGGCAGAATTCGTTTCTGCGGACATTCCTTCCGGTATATTACAGTTCATATTTGCTTGCCAAACCAACATCTTTTTTCCAATTTTTTGCAATAAATCGATTTCTCCGAATTCGGGACCGCCGTTCCACGCTTCACGGTGTAAAACTGTGTCCCTGGAAGTGCCCTGTAGTCCAATTTGACATTCATCGTGCAGCTTCCGAACCCGAGCTTTCACGGAATCTGCCTGAATTCGGCTGCGTTTCGGACATTTTTGTTTCCGGTACGTCTCCTTTGCGCATTGGACCATTCCAATCGTCGTTCACACTTTGTTTTGCGCAATCTCTGATGAATACCTCCTTTTTTCCTTCAAAAACTTATCAAATTTGTTTGTACAAATTTGTGTTTGGCGCACCTGTTCTTCAACCACGGCCGAGTAAGTCCTTCAATGTGTTCTGCATAACAAACTGGTTGATCGCATTTTGGACCGCACAGACACTAACACCTTCTTCTTTTGCTAATTTTCTTAGCGAAAATCCCGTTTAAGTGTAGTACTTTGTCACAATCGATTTTCGGTTTTCTTCCGTAAGACCTCGCATTGTTCTGCTTGAAGTAAAACTTTAACTTTTAACAAAGGTTTTCGTTTGTTTACAAGGCAAGCAACACATTGACAATAAACAGCTGTTAAAATAAGTCTGTCTTTTTCATACATAACCTCAAAGGTGTTCTCATAATTAACGATGCTGTCCTTATCAGGATGCTTGCACTTCTGAAGCATATAAAATCCTTGCGTGGAATTATGAATATATTTTAGAAAGGATTCTGAGCAGGTGCATGGGATGCTGATTTCATTCTGCTGGGATATTTTTGGGAAATCTTTTAAACAATCTGAGCGTGTCTTATTTCAATTCCTGGGAAATCTTCAATTGAGTCCTAAGTTTTGTAAGTATTCTAATCTAATCCTGCTTGTGACTTCAAATTGAAGCGCAGTCAGTCTTTTGCGAATCTCACTGAAGCTTTTGGGCGAAAATGTTGTGACTTGTGCTGTTAAGCAAATCTCAGTCACGGTCTTCCGGTTTTATTGCAACAAACTGGGATTATTTTTAAATAATGCAGACAAGAATGTGAATATTACTATTTATTTTCAAAACGTCTTGTTATGGTATAATCTTTATTAAGAGTTTGAGAAAATCTTGCTTAGGTTCCTTAAGAAAACATCCAATTTATGCCAGTAAAATTCTAAATTTATTTTCGGATTTTACTTACTCTTCCAAACTATTTTGGCTAGGCATTATGATTCACCCAGATTTCTTCTTGACGATGCCTTTATTATATATTGGTCATTTATAAACAGGCCATTAAGTAATTGAAATCTAGAGACAGGATTCGTCAGTCTCAATTCAATATTTTCTTTTCGATTTTCTGTTCTAGCGACGTTTTGCTTAGTCGACATTTCACATCTTCTTTTTCATCTCTCGTTCTCTTGAACATTCTACATTTTATCTCCCTGCTAGTCATTCGACCTTTTGTCCATACGACCTGTTTTCACTCCGACGTTTGTTCTTTTACCATCTGTCGTTCGACTTTTTGTCATACCATCATTAATTATATGCATGTATCTTTCATTTTATGCATGCATATAGTATTTTCTATTATAGGATATATGAAATATATTAAATTAAATATCGTGGCTAGGGAGGGACCATCAGAGCACTCGATTGTAGCGAAATAAATGCGGAGAATGGGGATGCCAGCTCCTTATTGCTAATAGTTCTTGAAAAAAGGGCGGGATTATCTCCCCACTCATTGAATCTTGTAAGAAAGCTCGAATTCTCGACCAATTGTTCAATCTTGTTGTTGGAAGAAGGTTTTTTTATAATCCCGCTGATACGTGTAGATGGTGTTGCCTATCAACCCAACCCGTGTTTTGCCCTTGACGGTATGATGAGGTTAATGAATGGTTATCAAAGCCTTATCAAGTCAAACAAAGGGTGAGTCCCTTGCTGTCGAACTTAGTTTCCATACTACAAGGAGTGATAGTCCATAGAATACACAAAAAGAAACAACGATATGACGTAACGCATTGCATGGTGTATGATATGTACTACCACCCATTGTACCACGGAAACAGATTTAGTAAAATGTCCATTTGCAAACCGGAAATGAAAAATACTGCCAGTAATAAGTGAAAAAGCCTACCACAGATTCCGTTGCAGCTTCTTGTATCCAAGGCACTAGATACTTCCAAATCTTAAGAATTCATAATTTGACACCCAAGCCATAATAATTAAAAGTATATATAACCTAAAAGGTAGAAATTATAAGATTATTTTTGTGTAAAGGGCGATACGGTCAAAATTTGGTCAATATCAACTTGACGTATTTCTTTCAATTTTGCATTTAAAAAACCTGAACACCCCTCATTTTGAAGGTGTGTGTGTGTAGAATGTTGCTCCTATTTTGATTTTGGAATTCACTCTTCAGTTGTCAAAATGCCGTCCAAGCAAGAAGAGCAGCGTATCAAAATTTTGCTCGCGCATCGTGAAAATCCGAGCTACTCGCTCGCAAAGTTGGCAAAATCGCTAAAAGTTGCCAAATCAACCGTTACAAATGTAATTAAAGTGTTTGGGGAACGTTTGTCGACAGCCAGGAAGTCTGGATCGGGGGGAAATCGAGAACCGGAAGCCGCTGAGACGACAAAGAGAGTTGCCGGTAGTTTCAAGCGAAACCCTAACCTATCTCTCCGAGATGCCGCAAATAAGCTGGGTGTATCGTCTACAACCGTGCATCGAGCCAAAAAACGAGCCGGACTATCGACTTACAAGAAGGTAGTGATTCCAAATCGCGATGATAAACAAAATACGACGGCCAAAGCGCGATCCCGGAGGCTGTACACGACGATGCTGACGAAGTTTGACTGCGTGGTAATGGACGACGAAACCTACGTCAAAGCCGACTACAAGCAGCTTCCGGGACAGGAGTTTTATACGGCAAAAGGAAGGGAAAGGTAGCAGATATTTTCAAGCATACGAAACTGTCAAAGTTCGCAAAGAAATATCTGGTTTGGCAAGTCATCTGTACCTGTGGCTTGAAAAGCAGCATTTTCATAGCTTCCGGGACTGTCAACCAAGAAATTTACGTGAAAGAGTGTTTGAATAAACGTCTGCTGCCTTTCCTGAAGAAACACGGTTGTTCCGTACTGTTTTGGCCGGATTTGGCATCTTGCCATTACGGTAAAAAGGCCATGGAGTGGTACGCCGCCAACAACGTGCAGGTGGTTCCCAAGGACAAGAACCCTCCCAACACGCCAGAGCTCCGCCCAATTGAGAAATACTGGGCTATTGTCAAGCGGAACCTAAAGAAGACCAAAAAAACTGCTAAGGACGAGCAGCAGTTCAAGGCAAACTGGCTTTCTGCGGCGAAGAAGGTGGACAAGGTGGCTGTACAAAATCTGATGGCAGGGGTCAAGCGTAAGGCCCGGCAATTCGGATTTGGAAAAGCGGAAGCCTAACTGAATATTTTTCCTGAATTTTATACTAATTGAACTTGAAAAAGAAATTTAATTTGATTTTTTAAATAAACGATTTCACCGATTTACACGCGTTTTCCCTTGACCAAATTTTGACCGTATCACCCTTTAATAAATCACGAAAACATAAGTAATGATAAAAACGGTAATGATGATGATAAAGATGCATGTTAATTTTATTGAATAAACAATGTCCTTTAAGATTATATACATGAAGGGATATTATAGTATGAACCGAAAATTACATGTGTACCGATTGCTGTTTTGTTGCAGTTGTAGAAAGACTTGCGCATCCATTATGAACCCGATAATTTAGACAATGTGTGACAGCCATGAGAAAAGAAATGAATTTTTAATTTTTAATTATTTTGCAAAACCTGATGACCTGGAAGACCTGAAATACATTATGCAAATGACAGTAAATCCCAAATCCTTAAGTGTTCGTAACTGAAAAGGCCTTGATCTAATTAATAACTTTGCTAACTAGACAGTTACATTTTACTTAATCCGTATCACGAGATATTGCGGGAAGGAATGTATTGTGCGTGCGTGTGCTCGTGTTACAAAAATTAGAGCGAGTGCTGAAAGGGTAAGGGAGTTGAGATCGAAATTTAGTAGACATAAACATGACGCATTTGTTTTAATCATGCATTTAACAAATTTTTACACCCCTTATTTTTTATGTGTGTGTGTGCTTAATAATCCCTCTATTTTGATTTTGACAATTAATCTTCAGTATTCAAAATCAGTAAAACTGGCCAAATCAACTGTAATAAATGGTTCGGGGAGTGTTTACCGACATTCAGGAAGCCCGGGTCGGGAGTAAATCGAAACCCGGAAGCCGCAGCGACGACAAAAATAGTAGCCAGTGGTTTCCAACGGAATCCCACCCTCTACGTCTGAGATGTTCCCACCAGCCGGGAGTGTCGTCTAGCACCATGCATTGAGCTAAACAACGAGCCAAGCTGTAAGCTCATACGAAGGTAGTGACTCCAAATCGCGATAAACAAAACACTCCAACGAAAGCTGTTATTAGGCTTATTTTGACTACCGCAGACCCCTGCGACCATAGATTAATGGTAACCCAGGTTGGTAAGGTTGGGTTGTTAGATGGGAATTTTCAAGAAAGCCAGGAGTGACTGCCAAGAAGTTCACCTGCTTAAATGTCAGGAAGAAACATCCAAAATTTTAGCATAAATAAGTTGGTGATAACTAGATAAAAAATCCTCTTCTTAATCATTTTTGAAAAATATCTTCACTATTGTGGACAATTAATAACAATTTCCACGAAAAATCCTTCAAATCGCAACTTTGGAACAGCGGTCCAATTTTCGGAATGCCAAAAACATTAGTGTAATTTACAAAACAAGAATGAAAATGTAAATACTTATGCTTCAGTTGTCAAAAATGACAGCTAAATTGATGAAAGTCTTGAATGGTGTAATATTTCAGTATCACTTTGAAAAGTTTCAGCACTATAGATAACAGTCGAGTTTGGTTGCCGACTCGATCAGATTTAGTCGGCTTCTGTAATGCGAAATTTCGCTCGAGTCAACAGTGACAAGTGTCGAATCGAGTTGCTCGATTCGACTTCTATATTTCAACCTCGTGTCAGTCGAGCTTTTTCAATTCAAAAGTTTCCCCACTGTATTACTGAGGGATACTCTTGATGATGCCAATATAGAGCCAATATAAAGCATAGAAAACACTCACAATTGTCCGAAAATGTCAATATATCATTCAAATTGCCCTACTCTGACACTAAGCTCATTTTTAATTTTGCCTTCACCGCTCGTCGGTCCATCCCTCTCTCTCTCCGCATCCAATAAAATCCAATCGGCCCTGCCAGCACGTACCAACCGCCCCTCCCACGCCCCCATACTCGATGGGGATAGTCTCAAGCGCCACTTGAAGCTCGCCTATCTCTCCGCACTTGACGCTGTCGAATCACACGTAGGCCGCACTGCAACCGTCTATCTGACGAGAAGGCAAATATCACTGCCACCTCCATCGATTTCGGATTCGTAAGACAAACAAAATCAAAATACCTACCGTTCAGTTTTTGCGTTTCGTGCTGGAAATCGACGTGCGTAGACGTGCGTTTGTTCTTCCACTTGAATTCGGTGTTTTGTTTTGTTTACTCATTGAGCATATTTGAACATGTTCATCTTCACGGAATCAGTGCTATTTCCTCGGAAAGCGGAATATTGGTTGCGCACGTGCCTTTTGTACGGGAGTGGATTTTTTTGGTGGCAGAGCTGTTCCGGAAACGAGTTCCAGTTCAATGAAGTCTTTGTTCGTCGAAAATTGGATCCTTTAATCGTAAATTCGTCCCAAGCATTCGACCCCACCGTAGAGAGTCCAATTCGCGAGGACCAAATGCCAGGACCAAATTGATACACCATTGTAAAGATGTCAACCCCTTTCTCCCTCGTATGTATGTCCCCGATGAAGATTACGGTCCGGAGCCATTTTCGACCTCGTAGCTCGTTATCAGCGAATGGCACAGGCACAGGGAAACCTGCCAGACGAGGGTATATTTTATGATTTCCGGCTGCCTGGCTCGTTCGGCGTTGGATTTCAGCGACGTAGTTAGAGTACGGTCCAGTCGATTTTTACCTAACGACAAATCCAGTTACGTGACTCCTTCGCAGTAAATACTCCCCGTTCGAAAGGAAATTAAGCTTCTTTCACCCTTTTCGCGCTATCTTCAAGTGGCGCGCCTATATCTATGCAGCACAATCTCTTCAATAGTATCGTCCTCAGGGTGAACGCAGCACCTTCTTGTCTTACAAAAGCGGCAACAAGCAACGGATTCCACCCGGAGCCAACGCGATTCTTCGCCGGAAAATGGGGCGGCAAACTTTTTGCGCCCTCTGGAGGCGATATTTTTCTGCTTCCGACCGACTCCCCTCCCAACGGATATCCTCACAGCGATAGACGCTACTCGCGTCCCAGGAGAAAGGAGCTTATTTCGCACTCTTATCTGCTGTTGCTTTACACTACCGAGCCTCCGAGGCATCCGTTTGGAATATTTGAAATTGAGAAACAATGTGAAAATCATAAATTAAGTTTTTATTCGTTCCGACATACTGGTTCTGCCCTCTGCTGTCGGAATTTGTTGGATTCGCGGACCGATACCAGCAAAACACGAACAGCGCAGAATGTGCGGAGAAAGCAAATTTTCTTACTGCTTGCGAAAGATGAACCGAAGTGGTTTGACCGGAAGCGAGAAAACACTTTTGGAATTGCTTTTTTCCGGGGCAGCAAAAAAAAATCTGACGACGACCATCATGGGCGATGTGATGATGATGATGTTCTAGGGCGCGTGGTTCATTGCGCTACCTGACTGAGACCACCGCAGGGCATTGCTGCTTGGCGGATCGAAATCGGTAATGATGGCTTTCAGATTGAGGCTGGCAGAAATCGAATTATGCGATTGGATTTTGATGGAGATTGGTTGGAATATTCCGAGGGAAGTATTGTTCGGTCGTAGGTCATATCAGTTGAGGTTCCGATATCATTCATAGAGGTCTTTATTTTGTACGAGTTTGAGAGGCTATAGTCATTTATAAAAAAAAATCTATACAATTCTTATTTTAGTTAAGGCTTTATTTCTTTAGTTTAGTTAAAAATTATTTTCTTGCAAAAAATTTCGACTGTTTTCGCGTCAAAAATGGTCCGAAAATTATTTTTTGTTCATGTCCATAGTCTATCTACACAGAAACAAATAATTAATTTTAACAAGCGTGTAAAATTTCCCCTCGTACAATTTCAAGCCGAAGGAGGTGTAAACAACGAAATTGTTTGCAATATTTCATGTGCCATACAACAATATTGGCAATCTTTCATACAACAGGCAAGATTCAGGCGTTATCTGGCTTAAATTTTCATGAAATATGCCATTATTTTCTGACAAATCTAGCATTGATTTTTCGGCATTATCAAATGCACACAAAGGGGCATTTGATAATGCCGAAAAATCAATGCTTCTTTTTATCTGTGACTAGATGAAGAAAATCGGTTTACTACTTTTTTTGTAAACACTTACGCCAATTTGAAAAGCATGGTTTCGAGAAAACGCCGTTTATAGATTGCGGTTATCACTTTTAAGTGGCGCCGGCCACTTTCAAGTTCCATATCTTCCACAATTTAAAAAATCGGCCTTCGAAATTAAACCGATAGGTTCCCGAGGAAAGGATTATACCAAATTGATAACAAGTTCTAATACCAGGTTATCATTTTTTGATCACTGAATATGTTATCATTGAGGCTGAATAAACAGCCAAAATAACAGAATGAATAACAAAAAAATACTCGTTGAATATCATAATAATAACTTAACTTGTTATCACTGCGAACAACAAATCCTGTATTGTAAGCAAATTTATTGAAATAGTTTTGAATTATGTTATCAATTCGAAATCAAATTCTCATGCTAATAACTGAAAAAAATTTGTTGATTAAAAGCAAAATTTCTCGTGCAAAAATGCTGGATACATTTATAGTTTTACAATTGAACTTATTACGTTCATAAAAAATAGTTTGTTCAAAATGATAACATATGATAACAAAATATGGAATTCGTGATAACTAAATTTTTGATGCGATAACAGCGGAAACCAAAACGATAAATGGGATAACAGAACTTGTTACTTATATGATATCAGCTTGTGATTTTCCTTTGCTAGGGTTAATGCTTTAACTTGATTAAAGCATAAACGTATCGATTAACACAATAGATAAAATAGATTTTCCAAAACTTTTGAAGTTGTGATTATGAAAATTTATCACTGTAAAGGGTGAGTCGATAATTATTGCGACACTTTAGATTGTATGGTGAATCGGCTATGTTTATCTGATTGAAACCATTTGTTTACAGTAGTTCAGTATATGTATTTATTTCTGCTTATATCAAATAGGTAAGCGATCTTCTAATATAATCCAAAACAAACGCAGCCGTTACGAGAAAGCATCCTGGAAATAATTGAGTTAGATGACGTCCAACTATTTTTTGTTGTCAATATTGATATTGTTATTGATCAACATTGATATCAAAGATGTGCACTGAAAAAATGTTTCACCTAGCTACTACTGGAAACACGAGTAGATATTTTCCAATACTAAAATAAGTTACTTTTATATGAATATCTCTTAGAAAAATAAATTCTACTTGACTAATCATTTACATTTCACTGGACACATAATATTCACTTGATTTTGCCCATCATTTTGCACTTCCTGAATTACATGAAATTTAAGTGAATTTGTAGTGGATACAAGCGTCAAAGCGGCCAGGCTTACTACGTTGCATTAACCGTCTACACAATTTTGTAGAAGAAGTTAGATTCTAATTAATAGATTTGAACCACAACGCATTTTTGACGTAGGATTGCATCTTTGTTTTCTATACTGGGGTACAACCTAAAAAAATCGCATTGCGACCGTCACAAAAAGTGGTCGGGTTTCAAGCGTTAATATTTCTGTCGTTTCACAGAAAATTTTCAAAAAAATTGCACCAATCCCCTTTTGACAGAGAACATTGTTGAACATTGAACAATAATTCATAAATGTTACATCATGTCTTAAAAAGTACATTAACCCCTCCAGGCCTAAGAGTTAATAATAATATGAGTTCAAGGTTTAATTGACGACCTAGGACATCCTAAATATGAAGAAGTTCAGGAAGAAAAAAATAAATATCTTTTTAATAGCACAAAGCGTTGTTTCAGAATATGGTACGTATGCATACGTACTATTAGATTCTAGTTGATAATCGTTGAATATTTTTGTATCTTTCTGAGATGTTCTAGGTTATTCTAAATGTTCATGAGTTCACAACTTTAGATCTACAGTTGTAACAGTAGCTTTAAGGACTATATAAGTTTACGCTCTGTATTCAAACATTTTTTTTATAAATCTAGTCAAACATATTGAATGAACCTTTTTAAAGGTCAACAGTCATTATTTTCTTATGTTATAGGTCATCCAAACTGTCCTTGAGTTCAGAGCTCAAGATCTACAGAAGTAACTTGAGCTTTTTGGGCTGTACACGCATGCAACCAATTCAAAGAATATTTTCGAACGTAGAAAAAAGACATTATGAGACAAACTGAGATGATCTAGGTTATCCAAACTGTCCTTGAGTTCAGAACATAAGATAAACAGTAGGTTTATGGAGTATGCGAAGGAACAACATATATTTAATAATATTCATATAATAGTGTGGAAGGTCAATAGACAAAATGCGACAATCTTGGGATATTCTAGAGCATCCAAACTGTCCTTAACCTCACAACATAAGATCTGCAGTTGTAACAGCATTTTTTTTAGGTTTTGATAAGGTTACTATATGTGTTCAATCATATTAGATGATATGGAAAGTCAAACTGTCCTGGAGTCTAGAATTGGAAATCTACGATACTAAGAATAACGTTTTAGACTATATAAAGTAACATCACATATTCAGGGAAATTAAGTGAATATTTTAGAAAGTAAAAATACACAAAAAGATAGTCTTAAGATGGTCTAGGTCTGTCCTGGCGTTCAGAACTTAAGATTAACAGTTGTAACAGTAACAGCATTACAAAGTTACCGTAAGAATTAAAAAATATTAAATTAATTTACTTAAAGATCCACAAACATTATGAGGCAACATAACATCTGCTAGGGCATCCAAACTATCGTTGAGATAAGAACGTAGGACCTACAGTTGTAACAAAAGCTTTCAAGGCTAGGCAAATCTATGATTTGTGTTGAAACATATTCACTAAATATTTTGAAATCTAAAGGTGTTACTGTAGCGTTCTGGACTAAACAAAGTAAAAATATGTATTTGACCAAATTAAGTGACTCTTTTGGATGGTAAACAGATATAATGAGGTATCTTGGGATGTTCCAAGTCACCAAAACTGTCGTTGAATTCAGAAGTTAGGATTTACTGTCGTAAAAGTAGATGTATAACGTATAAAAGGTGACGATATGTATTCAAGCCCATTCAGTAAATCTTCTGAAAACCCATCAGTCGTTATCAGAGTATCTTGGGATGTTTAAGTTCATAAAAACTGACCTTGAGCTCAGAACTTAAGATGTACAGAAGTAACCGTCGCCGATTGGGCTCTACAAACCTACGATAAATGTTCAAACAAATTCAATGAATATTCTGAAATGTCCACAGACATCATTGGATATCTATAGCAAACTTGTCGTTACCACGTTGGTTACTTGTCGTAGGTCTCATCGTCAATGACCAGCACCGGTATTTCGTTAGCAATTTCCTGTAGAGCTTCCGGACACGCCTTTTGGCAACACTCTTCTGGTGCTCGTTCTCATTTGTAAAGTTCTACACTTTGAACGTTTTCAATCCAGATCGTCTCTTGGTTCTCTGGATGAAATTTTGCGAAACATCAAGGTTTTTGGCCAAGTCCTGCGTCGAAATGTTCGGATTTCCTAATCGAAGCCATGAATAGAATACGTACATTAAAGCGGACGCCACGCAGATCCCCGACCTGGAGTTTTGCTGACAAGTCCGGCCTGGATAGTCCGGAGAAGTTCCGGATAAAGAAGGTCGACAAATTCGCCAAGAAATACTAGGTGTGTTAGGCGATCTGTAGGTGCTGCAAATTCAGCAAGAACGTACATAACAACCGGCGAGATCAACGGCTAAACATAGAAAGAAGAATACCACCAGAAGCGCCGGATGCCCTTCCTCCGTTCCCACGTAGGTGACGCTCTGTTTTAGCCAAACCTGGCATCGTGTCATTACACAAAACCGGAGATGGAGTGGTACGAAGGGAACAAAGTTGTTCTTGTGCCGAATGAAGCAAATCCGCCAAACTCACCAGAACTTCGCCCAATAGAAAAATTCTGAGCGATTATGAAACGCAAGCTCCGTCAAACAGGGAAGGTCTACAATAACGATAGAATTTGAAGAAAGAATGGATGAAAATGTGTATAAAAGATGACGCTAGTGTTATGTCCAAGGTGCGGTCATTTGGCCTTGAAGAGAAGGTTTAATTAACCAATTTTGCAAAAAGATTATGTGTTGATTTATTCCCTGAGAATTTAAAAAAAATAAATATCCGTATTAAAATGAATTTGGTGGTAATTTTTGTCTCTTGCATTTTTTTTCGAGTACAATCTTTATTTAGTTTTTTTAAATCTTCTACGTAGAAGTTTTGTTTTCAATTTAAAGGCCTACTTTTTTCCCACATCTTTGCTTACGATCGATAGTCAGACGTTTTTCAATCCGTTTTATTACACGAGATACTGTAGATTGCAAGGCTTTCAACATTTTACCCAACGCCACGATTTGAAAAAAGTTCAAGTAATTTGCGAAGGATGCAGTGAATCGTTGACAAATTTTATATCAGGTATAGGTTGGAAGCTATCAAACGCTAAGCCAATTATAAATCTTATCGCATCGTTTTGAAACTTTCAGACCGGTTCTAGTTTGTTGGGTGGTCAGCTGCCTGCCACAACACGTTCCCAGTCAGGTATGATTTTGTTTACGAATCCAATCACCTTACCAGGGTTGGCAGACCAAATCTCATTGGGCTGTAAACAACCACTACCCAGAAATGTTGATCTACGCCTAAACAATGCACTACAGCTCCAAAGCAGATGCTCCGATGTTTCGCTTTCTATGTTACAGAAGCGGCATATATCATTCTGAACCCGGCCAATGTTCTTCAAATGATATCTGCCAAATAACAGTGCCCTGTTACTAGACCAGTGTATGTACAGAGCGCTCTCTTGTTGAGCTCTAAGAGCAATTTGGCTTTATTTGCGTTTAGACTTATAAATCTTTTTGACTGGTTACACTTTCTGACAGCCAACCAATTGGTTATCACCTTTTGTTCACCTATTTCCATTTTTATAGTACAGTTTGATAACCGCAGAATGGCTCTGGGCCAAGAAACTGTGAACTAGATCCTATTTTTGATCGTCTGCTATTTCATTTCCTTCAATGCCACTGTGTCCCGGAACCCAGTACATGTTTACTGAGTTCGTTTGACACAGTAGTCTAAACAATGCTTTTGCATATAAGTTGACTCGACGTATTCCTTCAAAACCTTTTCCATCGTCTTCAACTGAAGAAAGACTATTAAGTCTGAAGAATTTTGGATTCGTCTTATCACGCTCACCAGTTATTGGTATAAAGATTACTCTTACTGACCTCCATTTTGATGGGATGTAGTTCAGCCTTAAGCTTGCCTTAAAAATCTTCATAAGAAATGGAACCAGCATGGCCTCACCCTTTTGAAGCAATGCTGGAAATATGCCGTCTACAGCTGCAGATTTAAATGGCTGAAAAGCTGCATGTTCTACCCTGGATATTGTAAAGATTTCATCCTCTATATCTAGTATTGTGCATTCCTGTCTGTAAGACTGTCATAAAGTCTTGAAGGAACATCTTTCCACACCGATAGTTTTCATCATAAAACCGAAGGTTTCATGTAGGTTTTTAGTAAAATTCCCGTCTTGGAGTTTAACGTTTCCAAGCTCAACCGTATGATCCTTTGCAAGAGTTCTCTGCAGTCTTGCAACTATTGGCGTATTATCAATGCTTTCACATGTTTTTATCCAAGTTCTCCTTTTTGATTTCCTTATCTCATAATTGTATTCAGTAAGAGCTCTTATAAACTCACTCCAATCTGAGCTGCTCTTCGCCTTATTAAACAATTTATCAGAGACTTTCCTAAAACGCTCAAGTTTCGAATTTCACCACAGAACGTCCCTGTTCGAATTCGATTGCTTCATAGGACAGCTCCTGTTGTAGAAGTTAACAATCACTTCGTTCATTTCTTGGGAGAATGATTCCAACTGTTGAACCGATTCAATATTAATGTCATTTGATAATAAGTTTGAGTTCAATTGTTGCGCATACTGATTCCAGTTTGTTTGTTTTAGGATTTCTATATGCAGGAGGTGCCAAATCGCCTCCACCCCACTCAAAAATAATGTGTTTATGATCAGACAGCGAGGTTTCGTCAGACACATGCACCACATGATTTTTTTCAAAAATTGCAGAGTTGCTCAATGTCAGGTCTAAAACCTTTTTCCTGATTGTATTTGAGATGGTAGGTTTATTACCTATGTTACATGTATCTATATTACTGGACGACAGATATTCCAAAAGACGTTTTGAATCTTATCCTAACCCCTCCATCAAAGATGTCAGAAACCAATTTGCAATATCACACAACAGCGCAAAAAGCTAAGAAACGAGCCATAATTTCAACATGCAGGGTTATGTAATGACACTTTAATCAAATACACAATTAACGATACATACTTTGAGGTGGATTTCAAGCAGCTTCCTGGTGCTTGTTCTGTACTTTTTTCACCAGGTCTTGTTTCCAGTCACTACGGGAAAATGTATCCAAAATAGGGTTGTTAATCGTTAACTTCTAACTCCTGATTAATTGACGCGGCTGGGTAGCTTAGTGGTTACCCGTTCTGCTTACTGAGCAGATGTTCGGGAGTTCAATCCCAGGCCCGTCCCCTTCCTTGCATTTGTCACTTGCCTCATTCTATCACCACTAGATTTAAAATAAAAAGCAGTCTACTGCGCTCTCGTTCATTGATCGCTTCACTTACCACAGTGCATCCATGATCTAAAAATAAACCTGCCTCACTAACACAACTATCCTTCCCTTGGCAATTGCAGTGGTGCTCACGGTCTCTAATAACAACGATTGTCAAACTAATCATCCTTCTTCCCTCCCCAAAAACCGTGAGGACGTGGCCGGCGCCGGTACTGATCTATAAATAGAATTAGTGGACTTGTACATTGAAGATGTAAAAGCTACTCCCAAGCTCCATCTATGTGGTTCTATGTGCAATTACACTAGTTCTGATCAGTAAAGGAGTAGCAACTACGATATTGCACGGTCTTTTTTTTTTAAAAAAAAAAAACTTCCAACTCCTGATTCATTAACGTCTGCAATGCAAAGACTTTAACGCAGACACGGTCATCTGATAACGATTTACAACCCTGCTCAGGAATGTAATGCCACCAACAACGACTCAAGAGTTAAAACCCATGAAACTGGTCGGAGTTGCAGCGAGTTGAAAAATCTTGGGCAATCGTTAAGCGGAAGGAAGTTGAAAAGCAGTTCAAAGCAAATTGTCATTCAAAATGACATAGAGGCGTATTCAATAACGGTACAAAGTTCGATGCAAACTATGAAAATCGAAGCCCGACAACTCACATTTAAAGAATTGGAAGCCTAATGAAATAATTTTCGTGTATTCTGGTTTCTTCGTACCTCAACAAGATATTTGATAAATTTTATGAACTGCGCAACTTATTCTGGTTTGACCGGTTTTGGCCGTTTCACCCTTTTAAGCATTAACCTTTTGCTTAGAAGGAGATATGAATCAGGATATTGAAAAGTGAAACTAGTAAACCATACTCTATAATCATCTTACAATCGTTCGGGAGACATTCTACAACCCTGCTAATAAAGGGCGATACGGTCAAAATTTGGTCAATATCAACTTGACGTATTTCTTTCAATTTTGCATTTAAAAAACCTGAACACCCCTCATTTTGAAGGTGTGTGTGTGTAGAATGTTGCTCCTATTTTGATTTTGGAATTCACTCTTCAGTTGTCAAAATGCCGTCAAAGCAAGAAGAGCAGCGTATCAAAATTTTGCTCGCGCATCGCGAAAATCCGAGCTACTCGCACGCAAAGTTGGCAAAATCGCTAAAAGTTGGCAAATCAACCGTTACAAATGTAATTAAAGTATTTGGGGAACGTTTGTCGACAGCCAGGAAGTCTGGATCGGGGGGAAATCGAAAACCGGAAGCCGCTGAGACGACAAAGAGAGTTGCCGGTAGTTTCAAGCGAAACCCTAACCTATCTCTCCGAGATGCCGCAAATAAGCTGGTTGTATCGTCTACAACCGTGCATCGAGCCAAAAAACGAGCCGGACTATCGACTTACAAGAAGGTAATGACTCCAAATCGCGATGATAAACAAAATACGACGGCCAAAGCGCGATCCCGGAGGCTGTACACGACGATGCTGACGAAGTTTGACTGCGTGGTAATGGACGACGAAACCTACGTCAAAGCCGACTACAAGCAGCTTCCGGGACAGGAGTTTTATACGGCAAAAGGAAGGGGAAAGGTAGCAGATATTTTCAAGCACACGAAACTGTCAAAGTTTGCAAAGAAATATCTGGTTTGGCAAGCCATCTGTACCTGTGGCTTGAAAAGCAGCATTTTCATAGCTTCCGGGACTGTCAACCAAGAAATTTACGTGAAAGAGTGTTTGAATAAACGTCTGCTGCCTTTCCTGAAGAAACACGGTTGTTCCGTACTGTTTTGGCCGGATTTGGCATCTTGCCATTACGGTAAAAAGGCCATGGAGTGGTACGCCGCCAACAACGTGCAGGTGGTTCCCAAGGACAAGAACCCTCCCAACACGCCAGAGCTCCGCCCAATTGAGAAATACTGGGCTATTGTCAAGCGGAACCTAAAGAAGACCAAAAAACTGCTAAGGACGAGCAGCAGTTCAAGGCAAACTGGCTTTCTGCGGCGAAGAAGGTGGACAAGGTGGCTGTACAAAATCTGATGGCAGGGGTCAAGCGTAAGGCCCGGCAATTCGGATTTGGAAAAGCGGAAGCCTAACTGAATATTTTTCCTGAATTTTATACTAATTGAACTTGAAAAAGAAATTTAATTTGATTTTTTAAATAAACGATTTCACCGATTTACACGCGTTTTCCCTTGACCAAATTTTGACCGTATCACCCTTTAATACTCAATATTCGATATAAATATAAGAACTTCATGCACTTTAATTCAATCCAACGCAAAAACTGCTAAGCTCCGTTGAGCCAAACACACTCACAAACCTTAGACTACCGATTACAAACGCTTGGAAAAACATTAAACTGCTCCGGAGCGACCATCAAACGATTCACGTAATTGGAAAAGTTTGAACACCCATTCGGGATCACCCCACCATTGTTGTCACAGAATGCTATCGTCCCCAAAGCCGAAGCAGCAGATCCGGTCGAGTTTCAGACCAGGACTGTTTCGCGTAAACTCTTTTTCGGCTGGACCTTGCTCCTCCGCCGCGGCGCTCTTTTCGATCATCATCCAGTGTCACCATCCAGTGGGGGAAACGACGGAAGTTCTATTTCGGATACCCAACCAAGCCGGGAGTTGTTGTCACAGTTTTCCGGAGGTCATAACTCTCCGGTTCAGCGACCATCGCCGCCACCGCAACCTGCAGCATCACACGGCGACCATGCGGTTTCGTAATATTGTAATGGAACACACGCTGGCGAAAGTTTTAAAATGAAAATTGTCCTAAAATGAGATGAAATATAGTTTCGGTTCCTTCTGCCGCTTCATAATAGTTGAAACTCTGGGAGGGTGAAAAATAGGTACAAACATTTGCAACAGCTCTGGGGTTTTATCTTGAATTGGACCCGGTGAAAGTTGGTCTTACACCTGAAAATTCAGTACGCTTAAACGGGGATGTGCCAACTGCAGTGTGTGGAAATTGAATAAAAATTTCATTAGCGTCTTGTTCAGTTTTTTTTTCTAAATTCTGTTCCGTCGTTATTGTTTGCCCGTGTTGAAATACATGGTCTCTACCAAGTGTTCTTTTGAGTAACTTCGCGGTTGTCAAATGCTAGTAAAAATTCGTGACTAGTTTCAGAACCCTGCAAGAAGAGGAACACAGTGATTTGTAAGTTTCAAAGCAATCTTAAAACACTTTTAACTATTGTCATTGTTTAACGAACCAAGAATCATCTTTTATTCGGTTGATATTTCACCCTTGTTTCCAGGCTTGCAATAGAAATCGGAACGATGACCTTATCCCCGGTTGCCTATAACTCACAAGAAGTCTATCATTCTGCCTCGAAGAAGAAGAAAAAAACAATTCACACATCGTTTCACTGCACGGCCCTGTTTAAATATTTCCATCCACGCCCTCCTCCTCTGGGCTCCGCCACCATCCCTTATGGGAAATTGCTTATTGATCCGTTAAAAGATCATACTCTGCCGGATGGAGGGATATTTTTCTCCCTCTAATACACACACTCACACACACACACACATGTAGTGTGACGGACGAACACCGGAGGGACTTTTGGGGCTTACATCCATCATAGCAAGCGAGTGGAAGTGTAAAAGGCTTCACAAAGAAGCAAGAATCAGCAAAATTTTGTGCCGGAATGGGCAGATGAGAGGATGAGGTAATCTGGAACGCATCTTATCGGAGCATATAACGATCCCCCGGAGCCCAGGACCCGGAGATCGGTGAAGGCGAGAAACGTAAGATAGCTTCCAATCAGAGAAGCAGAAAATGAAGGCACTGTGAGAAATGTTCCGGCATGGAAGCAAGTTTACGGCCCGGCATTATTTTGGTCATAGGAATTTTTCAGTGTCTCCTCAACTTCCGAAAGGGGATTCGCGATAAAGGCAACATAGGCTACAGAAGAAAATTGATTTATTCATTCAATTATCGAGTCCTCGCCATCATCATCGTCATCGTCGTCTTCTTGTTGCGATAAAGAAGATAGATTAAATATCTTCGGTCGTTGTTGTAAGGTTGACGTGTGTTGTCGTTGTTGCTGTAGCCATCAAGGACGTTGACTGCATTGTCATAAATCTCAGCTCCTCCCCCCACCCCTTTTTTCACAACCCGATCGAAGCAAGGAAGTTCCGTTCGGGAGTTGAAGAATGAGCGATTTATGTGAAGTTTATAAGACGTACATTATGGTGGATTCCCTTTTCCGGTGGAAAATCCCGAAAACAGGACGATAGCAAACACACACATACACACACACATACAATGGAGCTTGATACGATCCAGTGGCGAGCGACCGGCTGACGGCGATGTTGGTAGGAGAAGTTTTCAGTTCATTAGTTGGAAATGATAAATTGGATGAAGAAGTGCAACCGGGTAGAGGAAGTAAATCATGTTGCTGCCGATAAAGTCGATTTGGAAAAATTGCTGGGAGGGAGGGGGGATGGTTCGATTGTACCACGCTAATGGAATCTATTTATCGTTTGCTGTTTCGCATTTTTCGCTTTGATAATCAGAATTGTTTGCTCAATGTGGGGGCTTTTTTCTTGTCGTTGCTCAATTCATATTAGGTTGTTTAGTTTTGCAAGCGGAAATTTAAAGCTATCAGGTATCCTTTAATGTAGAGCAATTCAGTGTATGATACAAGGGATTTCAGTTTAATATTGTTTTGAAATGATCGCGGAGATTCTCCCAAAAAAGACAAACCGTAAAGTCCCTGTAAAATCGAGATGGTTTTGGCAATGGGTTATTTGAAACTGATTATAAAAACTGAGTTTTAGGGGATTCCGAAAAATAACCGGGGAACTTGTCCTCAGCTACTGCCCGTAATCGCCACACATTGTAAATATTTAATATTTAAGATGAAACCAATGGAAAGATACTTACAACAATTTGACGTAGAAGGAGATGTTCGCTCATCACCATGAGGCACCAAGAGTGAACAACAATGGTTTTGGCTAGATGTGCTTCGCTTTTTGAATAGTTAAACAAACTCGTTGTGAATATATTCAGAGGAATATTGATTTGCATCAAAACAACAGCAAAGAGTTATGGGAAATTTTTAAATCTTTCTTAAAACCTAGTAATTGCAAACCGCGATCCATAACCTTCAATGTCACATTAAAACAGTCAGAGGACACCATTGCATGTAGATTTAATGAATATTTCGTCGATAGTATTTTGTCAATCAATCAATCCATTGATTTAGTAGATGAGCCAGACGAAATAAAACAGCCGATTAATATTAACTGTAGTTTTGAAAGTTTTCACCCAATAACGTTAGAGGATCTTAAATCTATTTGCTTTTCTTTGAACAAAACGGCTGGAGTAGATAACGTAACTGCAAGAGTAGTACAAGATTGCTTTAATGTCATCGGAAACAACCTGCTGGACCTTATTAATGAATCGCTGCAAACTGGGCACGTGCCACAAGTTTGGAAAGAATCTTTAGTTATTCCCATTCAAAAAGTCGCTGGAACGATGAAAGCCGAAGAGTTTCGTCCTATTAATATGTTGCACACTTTAGAGAAAATTTTGGAACTTGTTGTCAAAGGTCAGCTGTTAACGTATTTAAATAGTAATAATTTGATTGCGCCGGAACAATCGGGATATCGCGAAGGTCATTCTTGTGAAACAGCGTTAAATTTAGTTTTAGCAAAATGGAAAGAAAATTTAGAGCGTAAAGATACGATTGTTGCTGTTTTTTTGGATCTGAAACGCGCTTTTGAAACGATTTCTCGGCCCTTGTTGTTAAAATCAATCAAGCGCTTTAGATTTTCGGGTTCTGCATACAGATGGTTCGAAAGCTATTTGTCTGACAGAACTCAACGGACGGCTTTTAATGATTCCGTGTCGAGCCCTGTGGAGAACAGCCTTGGCGTACCACAAGGGAGTGTATTAGGGCCCATTTAATTCATTCTATATATTAATGACATGCGACGAGTCTTGCGATTTTGTGATATTAATCTTTTTGCTGATGATACCGTGTTGTTCATTGCAGCTAAAAGCCTCGAGGAGGCCGTTTCACATTTGAATGCAGATTTACGTTCTCTAAGTAGATGGTTAAAGTACAAACAGTTGAAATTGAACATAAGTAAAACTAAATTCATGGTAATTTTGCGGAATCGAGTTAACGAAGACGTCTCTGTTAAAATTGATGATGTAACAATTGATCGCGTTCGTGAGATTAAATATCTTGGCGTGATTATTGATGATAGATTAAAATTTGACTCTCACATTGACGATGTCATCAAGAAAATAGCCAAGAAGTACGGTATTCTCTGCCGATTAAAAAATTATTTAACTATTGCTAGTAAAATACAATTGTACAAATCTATCATCTCTCCTCACATTGAATTCTGCCCTTCCATTTTGTTTTTAGCTAATGAAACACAAATATCGAGATTACAGCGTTTGCAAAATAAGATAATGCGTTTGATCTTGAGATGTAACAGGTTCACTTCCTCCTCTTTTTTGTTAGATGCCCTACAGTGGCTATCGGTGAAGCAGAGAGTTGTGTATTTGACAATGGTGTTCATTTTTAAAGTAATAAACGGTTTGCTGCCTCGATATTTGTGTAATCGAATTGAAAGGGGAAGTGATATTCATAGATATAACACTAAAAACGCGGATGATGTTAGAACACCATATTTTTTGTACGGAGCTTCACAAAATTCGTTATTTTTTAAAGGTATAAATGTTTTCAATTCGATGCCTATACACATCAAACGTGCAGTAACACTAACAGATTTTAAGAGAAAATGTATTTCACACATCAAAGCTGCCTTTTGAACAGCTACTCTGATAACTTTTTACTCTTGACTAATTTTGTATCTTGACGATGTTATTACAACGGATATTTTTGTATGGTTTATTGTTAAATGTTTTATATTTGTCATGGGGCACAAACAAACTATATTTTTCGCCTCGATGATGATGATGGATTTAAAGTTTTTATTTTGTTATTGTAATTTAAAGTAGTCTTCATTTTTTGTGTAGTCTTCAAAAATTTGAGCCTCGCGCCCGGTAAACATGTATAAAGGACTTCTTTTTGAATTTACAAAAAAATATTGGCCTTTGATGCTTGAGAAGATGCCATGAAATAGTAGTGGGTTGTCTGGCTGATTGTCGGGGAATTCTTTGTCAGTTCTGTTGTGGTTGAAAGTAAAAGTTTGACTAGGGCCGGTCCAGGATTTTTTCGGTTTGGAAATTTTCTCGATTTCCCTTATTGGGGATATCCTTGGTCAGCCCAAAACTAAGGTGGCGGTTCCATTAGTGTTGAAACCTCACTCGGTAGCGGGCAAGATCGGAAATTGGATTGTTTTTTGATAATGTCCTTATACAGGAATCTGTGATTTGAATTGTAATAGAATTTTATGATCGCTGGGTTTATTTGCGAACATTTGTGGTTGACATCAATTGCTTTTCACAATTATATCGCTGTAAAGCAAATGAACAGTTTTGGAAGAAGTTTATATCTGTAGATACAATCAGTTCGTTTTTGGTTTTGCATAACTGGTTGAATTGTTTTAAATAAATTATCTAATAGATAAATCGTCTAGCTCAAACCTTTGTAGGGGTAAGTGGCGGGACCATCATCATCATCTGTAACATTTTAGGAGGAGAGGACATAATGAGCAAGCTGCACTTTTACCTTAAATGTCTTATTTTTAAAAATAAGCAATTTGATAGTAGTTTCTTTATCATCATTATAACTAATTTCTTGAAAAATTTTAGTTATCATGTATGACAATTCAATGTTTTATTGTCAGATATTTACGTTGGACATTATCTGCCTGGGACCTATAAGAATCAATTGATTGTTTATAAGATTATCGAAAATCAAATGTCCATATGGTAGGTGTTTATATAGTTTTAGGATGTTATTAATGCATATGGAGTCTTTTTGCACCATATTTTACGCATATAAATCCTTTTTTTATAAAGATATATAAAATTATGTGATACGTTAAGGGAAACCGTTAGATGCATATTATATTTTTTTTTGTATATGCTACCACCCATTGTAGCACGGATACTAAGTCCGACAGCATCAAGCTTTAATAAACACTGATTATCCTAATCATGTTATTGTATAAAGGGCCGAAAAAAGGAAAGGTGGATCGATAGGCAATATAAAGGGATATAAAGAATCTCCTTCCAACTACAAGATTGAACAATTGGTCAAAAGAGTAGATGGCTTGCTAAGGATGCCCCAATGGGCGAGGAGAAGAGCCCGCTCTCTTAGCAATGGGAAGTTGGCATTGCCACTCTACCCATCCAGAGTGGAAATGAGTTGATATGAGGTATCCTGAAAAAACTTGTTAAATCTATTGAAATTTTAAATAAATAACATTTATACATTTTAATTTACTGTTGCCATGGTCACTATTTGCTGCTTGATGTTGATTTTATAAAGGAATCCATTTTTATTTTTGATGACCCAATAGTTATTGCTCCTGAGTTAAGAGAATTTTTTTTTATTATCAAGATTTTCAGCCCTTGGCTGGTCCATCTCCCGTTGTAGTCACTCAAATACCTTTTTGGTTATTTTTTTTTTAACATGACATTAGAACTCGTGACTTTGGCGTGAGAGGTATGAGTTTTAACCACTACGCCGGGGTCACCCCTGAGTTAAGAGTTGCTTCTGAAACAGGGAATATTCAATTGAAAGGGAATTAAAGACAAATGGACATAAAAAACAATAAGTAATGTTTAAATTATCTATGAAGCAAAATCAATAAAACAATATCATCAAATATAATGATATTGTGAGTTATTGCACAGTAATGACAAAATTTGAACTGTAAAATCAGACACTAGCCAAATGGCACACAGCGCTGCACGAATCAGATTAGCTCATATTCAGTCAAATGTCCTTTCGCAAACCGGAAATGAAAAATACATTCAGTAATACGTGCAAAAGCCTACCACAGATTCCGTTGCAGCTTCTAGCATTCACCACCAGTGCAAGACTTGCCATGGCATACAGTTCCTCCTAATGGCAAGATTGAACTGTACATTCCTGTAATCCTCACTATTCCGTTGTATAAAGGGACAAAACAGCAGTGTGGATCCGTAAGCAGAAGCACTTACACGAAACCCACGGAAAGGATGGAGAATCTCCTTCCAACGAAACGCTCTTATTACAGGAAATGAATAGAATGCAATACACATAAGGATTTCCGTCTGATGGCTTGTAAAAAATAGGTTAGCAAACTCACTGTAGACTGTCCGAAGTCAAGTTGACCTTCGTTGATCTCGATCTGACGATTTCCATCAAGGAAGGCATAATTGTCATCCATGACTTGGGCCAGATCACCACGAATCCCTCATCCAGTCTACACTTCGTCTGGCACCCTGTATTCCGCCCTTACCCTTTGTTATTGAATGTATGTTTGTAACGTACGTAATAGAATATAACGACTCTTCCAGAAAGTAGAAGCACACCTTATTTTAACGGGCACTTTGAATATAATGAAATATTTCAACATGTTTTGGCGTCCTTTTGTTTGCACATTTCTGAATGACATAGCATCAAAAAAGTGCTCAGTTTTGAGTAAACTATCAAATATCACTCCGAAACAACGAAAAAGTATCATGCACAAATGTTGCACTGTGAGCGGACTATCCTTGAGAAAATTGAAAGAAGGTGTAAGCGTCGGAGCGGTACGATCTGCGATTCGAAAATATAGAGAACAGTGTACGTTTGAAGATGCGCCGAAGAGTGGTCGGAAATCCGGTCCTGCTAGTCCGGATATCGATAAAAAGATCAGGGATGCCTACAAGCGAAAACCAGCGACTTCCGTTCGGGATGTTGCGAAAAAAAACTAGGGACCTCGTCAAGTAACGTCATGCGTGACAAAGAAACACTTGAGCTAAAAACATACCGGAAGCAGAAAAAACCCAAAAGGAACCCAAAACAGGCCGCGTCCGTGAAACCACGGGCCCGCAAACTCTACGATTCGTTTTTGTGTAGAAATTCTGGGTGTATAATAATGGACGATGAAACGTATGTGATACTAGATTACAAAACGCTTCCCGGACCACAATTATCTACTGTAAGCGAAGACAAAGACATCCCCAAAACGGAGATGGCAATTTTTACCGAAAAATTCGGTAAGAAGGTTATGGTTTGGCAGGCAATATGCGAGTGTGGTAAAACATCTAGTCCGTACATCACAACGGAGACGATGAACACTCAGAAATACGTTAAGGAATGTCTCCAGAAGCGATTATTGCCGATGATCAGGCAGCACGAATGTCAAGTAGTGTTTTGGCTTGATTTGGCGTCATGTCATTACGCAAAGGACACTTTAGAATGGTACAAAAGTCAGAATATATGTTTCGTGCCGAAAGACATGAATCCGCCGAAGCCCGGAAATACGGCCAATCGAGACTTTTTGGGCTTTAACCAAAGCAAAGCTTCGAAAATTCATAAAACCAGCTGAAGACATCCAAAAATTTAAAAAAGATTGGCAAAAAGTGGTCAAAATGGTGGGAAGTACCACGGTGCAGAAGCTAATGGGTAATGCTCGAGAAAAAGTTAGGAGGCTTGGCTATGATTAAATATTTTAACTAAACGAGAGTAAATTATCATATAAAACACAAATACAAATATGATTTGCCAAATAAAATTATTAAAACTAAAAAAATCATGACTTTTTTGTTATTTTGAAAGTGTGCTTATACTTTCTGGAACAGTCTTTAATATATGTATTTACAAAATATAACTGACTGTACTGAATTGATACTGCAAAATAAAAATTGGATTTAATACATATCTAGACCTGGAAAAGCTGAGAAGCAGAGACATAAGTCCTTTCACCGAAGATACAATTTCAATGAAAATATATTTGATTTGTTTTATTTTTTGGAGAAGCGAACTTCTATTCTATAGGTTAAAGAAAGCAGTTTGAGTGATCGAAGAGCCTGGTTCGATGATTTCTGAAATAAATTATGTTATCGTTATACCACTATTAAAATACAATCGTCTACTGCTTATGATCACATGCCGGTCTTTTATGGAATAATAGTTGTAGTTCAGAAATGAAAATGTTATGCTGAAATGCTGGAAAACAAATTGAGCATCAAAAGCAATCAATTGTCATGATGCTCCGTGCTCTGAAAAGCAAAACTAATTTGAAATACAAAGATTTCACAAGGCGTGCTGAAATTATTAGTTAAATGAAAATGGAGAATATGCACTGCTTGGACACAATCTTCAGTCGCAGCAACTCACATCCCTGTTGACAAGCTGACAACATTGTCCAGGCTACGCTAACCAGCTTCTCCACACTGAAATGCTGATAAAATGTGTAGATAACTACAGTAGAAAAATTAATTAATGTGATATAACCACAATGGAACTAACTCTTAGCTTTGGGTTTTGATAATCCGTACTCAGCCCTTGCGTCACGTCAAGCCGGCCAATTCAGCGCAAGGGACTGCTGTTTTGTTGCAATTGTAGACAAACTTGCGCATCCATTATGCATCAAGACACCTAAACAATGTATGTCAGCCATGAGAAAAAAAAATTAATTTTAAATGTTATTTTTTTTACAATGAAGCCCTGAAATATATAAGAGTGGAAAAATATGATGAGATTTACAGGTCGCACCCCCTCACTTCGCTATTGTCAAAATGACAACATTGCCCAGGCTACGTCAACCAACGTCTCCACGTTTCAGCTGTCAGTCTTTTGTGACCATTTGACTCGCTTTACTCACATAAAAAGAAACATTGAATTTGGCAGAAAATGATGAAATATTTCATGTAAATATTAGCCAGATAACGCCTAAATCTATCCTGTTGTATAAAAGATTGCAAACATTGTTGTATGGCGCATGAAAGATTGCAAACAATTTCGTCGTGACAAACGTCACTTCAGACGCTAAGAATAACCCTCATAATGTTCACAATTTTTACAATGTTCTGGATGAAGTCAAAGTAACCGAAAACTCCCCGCAAAGCAGATTATTTAACGTTGATGAAACCTACAGTCTTACGGTAAGTTGGTGCTAAAAAAGGTAGTTGTGCAAACAATAGTACTAAAGGGCGATACGGTCAAAATTTGGTCAATATCAACTTGACGTATTTCTTTCAATTTTGCATTTAAAAAACCTGAACACCCCTCATTTTGAAGGTGTGTGTGTGTGTGTAGAATGTTGCTCCTATTTTGATTTTGGAATTCACTCTTCAGTTGTCAAAATGCCGTCCAAGCAAGAAGAGCAGCGTATCAAAATTTTGCTCGCGCATCGCGAAAATCCGAGCTACTCGCACGCAAAGTTGGCAAAATCGCTAAAAGTTGCCAAATCAACCGTTACAAATGTAATTAAAGTATTTGGGGAACGTTTGTCGACAGCCAGGAAGTCTGGATCGGGGGGAAATCGAAAACCGGAAGCCGCTGAGACGACAAAGAGAGTTGCCGGTAGTTTCAAGCGAAACCCTAACCTATCTCTCCGAGATGCCGCAAATAAGCTGGGTGTATCGTCTACAACCGTGCATCGAGCCAAAAAACGAGCCGGACTATCGACTTACAAGAAGGTAGTGTCTCCAAATCGCGATGATAAACAAAATACGACGGCCAAAGCGCGATCCCGGAGGCTGTACACGACGATGCTGACAAAGTTTGACTGCGTGGTAATGGACGACGAAACCTACGTCAAAGCCGACTACAAGCAGCTTCCGGGACAGGAGTTTTATACGGCAAAAGGAAGGGGAAAGGTAGCAAATATTTTCAAGCACACGAAACTGTCAAAGTTCGCAACGAAATATCTGGTTTGGCAAGCCATCTGTACCTGTGGCTTGAAAAGCAGCATTTTCATAGCTTCCGGGACTGTCAACCAAGAAATTTACGTGAAAGAGTGTTTGAATAAACGTCTGCTGCCTTTCCTGAAGAAACACGGTTGTTCCGTACTGTTTTGGCCGGATTTGGCATCTTGCCATTACGGTAAAAAGGCCATGGAGTGGTACGCCGCCAACAACGTGCAGGTGGTTCCCAAGGACAAGAACCCTCCCAACACGCCAGAGCTCCGCCCAATTGAAAAATACTGGGCTATTGTCAAGCGGAACCTAAAGAAGACCAAAAAACTGCTAAGGACGAGCAGCAGTTCAAGGCAAACTGGCTTTCTGCGGCGAAGAAGGTGGACAAGGTGGCTGTACAAAATCTGATGGCAGGGGTCAAGCGTAAGGCCCGGCAATTCGGATTTGGAAAAGCGGAAGCCTAACTGAATATTTTTCCTGAATTTTATACTAATTGAACTTGAAAAAGAAATTTAATTTGATATTTTAAATAAACGATTTCACCGAGCGATTTCACACGCGTTTTCCCTTGACCAAATTTTGACCGTATCACCCTTTATGCTGTTCTCACAATGTTTCAGATTCAAACAAAGAAATCAAAAAAGTTGGCACTACGAGGTGGGCTGTGTCACGTCCGAAAAGAGGATTATCACCAACCGGATGCATGTGCATGACGGCTGCTGGCACATTTTTGTACCTCCGATGTTAATTTTCCCCGAGTAGGGTTAATAAGCAAGATGCACCAGCAGACACTGTAGTGCAATTCATCTAGTACAATGGCCATGGACATTCTTCACATACGAAAAACCTGATGTTTCTGGAGAAGGCAACTGTAAGTCATCCCAGGTAACCAATAAGCATTAGCATATGCAGTAAATCAACCCTAAATCTGCATTTCATATGCTACAAGCTTTATATTAGCATTATATCAGCATCTTGAATGCTTTCTGTTGTAAAGTTGTAACGCGGTGCGTTTATTTGGACCAATTTTGTATAAATGTAAATATGTAAATACTAGATTTGTAGGTCAAGGTAATGTAAATAGTAGATTATGTGTTTCAAATTAGATTTTCGTTTCCAATTGGATTCTTGTTTTGAGTCGTGTTATTCATTGTACATTTGTAGGGTTTCTTATTGCATGATAGGTGGAAGCTTTTTTATAGCACGCTAGGATGAAAGTTTGTTTTTATGGGAGGCTACATATGCGAAAGAGACGGATATCAAATGAACACCTGAATACAATACAATGGCTAAGCCGAACATCATTTCTCGCGTCCGATTCAATTTCTTTGATTCCGTGGTTTCTTGGGCAATGGAGGTTTTAATCCCGGCCATTACGCTAGCGAATCGGCTGGAAAACAGTTGTGTTTGACGTGGTTTTAAGTGTTTTAAGTGTTTAGTCAAAGGTGACTTGTTAAATAATGGCATGAGCCAGTTCATAGATGTAACTTTTTTTTTGTATAATCGATTTTACCAGTTATTTGCAACGCATATGCTACACAAAAGCACTCTAAAAACTGAATATACAAAAAAAAAGTTACATCTATGAACTGGCTCATGCCATTATTTAACAAGTCACCTTTGACTAAACACTTAAAACACTTAAAACCACGTCAAACACAACTGTTTTCCAGCCGATTCGCTAGCGTAATGGCCGGGATTAAAACCTCCATTGCCCAAGAAACCACGGAATCAAAGAAATTGAATCGGACGCGAGAAATGATGTTCGGCTTAGCCATTGTATTGTATTCAGGTGTTCATTTGATATCCGTCTCTTTCGCATATGTAGCCTCCCATAAAAACAAACTTTCATCCTAGCGTGCTATAAAAAAGCTTCCACCTATCATGCAATAAGAAACCCTACAAATGTACAATGAATAACACGACTCAAAACAAGAATCCAATTGGAAACGAAAATCTAATTTGAAACACATAATCTACTATTTACATTACCTTGACCTACAAATCTAGTATTTACATATTTACATTTATACAAAATTGGTCCAAATAAACGCACCGCGTTACATCACACCACCCAGTTTTATGAAAATTTGATCAGAGAATCTGATCAAATTTTCATAACATTATATAAACTTTCTACACAATGATTTGGAAACCTTCCACAGTTGAAACAATATTATTTTTTTCATACTCATGGCCCTCAAAATAAACAAAAACAAAAACGAAAACGAATTAAAAACGGAACTTATCACACCTACATAACTACCGATGATCGCGTTATCGAACAACGTTCAACATTATCGCAACCCTCACTACTTAAAACCAGACCTTTTCTACTCGCGTAGCGCAATCCTACACAATTGCCGACAATCACATTATCAAAACTTGTTTGACACCTTTGTAACTACGACGGATTGTGCCTGGATCCTTAAGATTTATCAGAACATCATACCTGACTTAGCTCCTGACTCTCCTAAATATATAACTACACAGATTTTTCTACTCAACAATGCGAATTGTATCAATTCGAGATACACTGAATTTGCCTAGGACACATTATGTTCCCCTACCCTATTTCGCATCCAACGAGTAACTGATCGCAAGCAACTTGCATGCAAGCTATTTGACACTTGCTCACCCAAAAAACATCGCACTGTCATCGTGACGTACGACCGGTGGAACAGAGAGGGAGAATGAAAAAAACATCAACTTATTATTTCCTATCAAAGTGTAGTGAACCCTGAAACCGAGTGGACCGGCGGTTGAAAAAAAACGTTTTTCCGGACTGTGACGAAACTGGGGAGTATTAGATATTATTTAATTATATGTACAAATATTGATTATCCTTCTTTCTTTTTTCAGCTTCCATCGTGGGAAAATTCCATCCGGAAGAACAATTCATGGCAAAATAAAATATTAATTTAAGCACGGACAAGGAATGAACGTACGCCGAACACGATAAACATAACCGGAAAAAATCAAACGAACGAACGAACGGGATCCCGGCATAAACCGAGCTCTAACACGCGACGCCACTCCACACAAAACGACGGATGGCATTAACCCGGGAGTATTCGGTAAGTTTTTTGTCTCTTATTATTATAATAAATTTATTTCATTTTAGGTCTCGATAATTTAACATGGAAAATGCGAAACATAAAACAAATAGAACGGAAAAGAACGAACTCACAGATTTGGATGGTTAGATTTAACCTCATTCGCGGAGAAATGTTGCGATAGCGATTTATACTTCCACAAAGATGAACTGGTGAGTAATTTTCAAAGACTTCGACTAACATAGATAAGTACTAACGTATAATAAGTAGATTTTCGAACTTTCTGTTAAGGCTAGGCAAACTATGTTTCTCCATTAAGCTACTAAAATCGTATTTAAGCTCTTTTCGCTAACCATCGAACTTGCGAATGAATTATGGACCATGATTGGTTTTTAATTGCACATATTTTCTCAGTTGATTTTCCATCTAAATTTTTCGACGTGTTTTTTTCTCCTCTTTTGTACATTTCCAAAGTTCGGACAATGTCATAGCTTGATTTCAGTCATTCCTAAATACCTTAGCAGTTGATTTACCATCGAATGTTTCGATGTATTTTTTTTTTATCTCTTGTACATTTCCAGAATTAGGACAATGTCATAGCTCGATTCCCATAAACCTAAAACTTTTTTAAAAAATTCGCATGAAATATTCCTAATATATTATTATCCTCATCTACAAGCTCATAGCTGTCACCTAATACACGTTTTACATGTGCTTCAACATATTTTTGACCCAATTTAGCACAATAATCTTTAGATTTATCTGAGAGCACTGTATTTTTCTTAAGAACCTTTTCTCCTACACAATACTATGCGGTGTTCGAGTAAAGTTGTTCTACCAAGATTTTTATGACTGGTGCAAGCAAAATTCCTCAGTGATTCTTTCAGTCTTGTCCTCTCCGATAGGGATAGCTTATGTTCGGTTTCAATATTTTCTATCAGCTCACCCGGATTCCTTGGGAGATCCAAGGTTGGTACGTCTAACGAACTGTCTTCTTCAGGGAGCGATTTAATTAAAACTCCCTCGGGTATTTCTGATGCCTTTAACAAACGAATTGAGTACTCTATTGGATCATCTGCATCCGAATTGAGGTTTGTTTCTATCTGTAGATGGTTAATTACCATCTCTCCACTCAAATTAGATGTCCATGTTAGGTTCAGCTCCTCGATTCGGTCATGATTGGTCATCATGGGGCTGATTCGGAAAGCTTTCCAGAAATCCATTCCCAAAATTAATGGTTTTCGAATTTCGGGGACAACTAAAGTGGCTATCACTCTAGTTTCATCTCCAAGCGTGTACGGGATGTTAACATAACCAAGACACGAGTGAACTGTATTATCTGCCGTGCTAACTTTAATATTTGATTTCAACATTTTAAATCTGTGAGCTTCAAGTAACTTAAGCTCACTTATCACGCTAATACCAGCTCCTGAATCCAGTAGAGCGATCACCTCAGTTCCCAATATGTTGACCTTTATATGCGGACAAGCACTTGGATTAACCCGTACATGAAATAACGCTGCCTCATTATCATTACCGATTCCAAAGACCCCGGGAATCTCTTCTTTTGGCGAGATGACTGGATCCCCTTGCAAACATCTCGCATTTAGTTTGTCGAGGGTGATGTCCTCTGAGGTGTGATCCTTCTATGGTTCTTCTCACAAGTCTGGGTTGTACGACCCATATTTCCGCATGCGTAACAAAATATGCGCTTAGGTTCGTTACAAGCCCTCCAAATATGACCTGCTCTTTGACAGTTCCAGCATACGGTATTTTGTGCTTCATGATATGGTCGTGGTCTATAAGGAACCTGCGGCTGATTTCTGCTTGCAGCTGGCCTTGTATTCAACTGCCTTTCTTGGAGTGCATTTATTCGATGCTCATCCTCCGCTCTTGAATTATCAGTATAATAATCGTCCGCTTCTAGATGGTGAATTTCTATCTCCTAAGCTTTCTTCTTCAGGAGGCCCCTCTGCCCTATCCCGAGTTTCAATATCGTATTCTCTGAAAATTCTCTCAATGCGTTCATATAGGTCTGCCTGTAATTTTTCATCCGTTTCGTCACTAACCGCAGCATTTGCTGTTCTAATCAAATAATGACGAAGCCTGGATACAACTGCTCGATCTTTGCGTTTACTTAGATGTTCTTCTAGCTCATCAACATTTTTTACGATCACGCTTTTTTCGTTCTTTATATTCGCTATCGGCGCGTACGGTACCTTTAACTTTCTGTCTTCCTTGACCAACCGCCTCAACAATCTCTTTTTATCTTCTAGACTCTCTCTTTTGTCCACCCATTGTCTTCGTAATTTTAATTCGTAGTCTACCTCGTCTTCCAAAAGATACTCAACCGCTGGTAGAATATAATCGAAGGCCATTTTGAGCAAACTTGAACAAATTCACTTAAACAATACAAACAAAACCTAAAACTCACTTCACTTCGATATAAAAACAAATGAAAACACCTCAACCAAATTCAAACAAAGTCTACCTGAAAACCTTAGCCTACAAAAAATATATTTACAATCAAGTTATCTCCAAATACTATGTGAAAAGTTTAAATTCAACTGGAATGAGTTTCCAAAGAATAAAAAGTTTTTGACGTTGAGCGCCAATGTAACCGTGCGGGGAAGGGTGCTGAATCACAGTAAAACGCGATGGCTTAAGCGCCACTCCCATTAAGGGAGACCACCGGTCGTGTTGAATATGCCCGACTAATTTTTGAAACTGGTTTCTCAGAGGAACCACCCGAACGGTACTTTAGGAAAACCCTACTTCAAACGCACGTATGCTGCTGAAACCTCAAATGAACACCTTCTGCCGATAAAATTAACGAAAAACCCACCAATCCATTCAAGTTATATAATTCCCGTAGTCTCTTTAGACTTTAAAGCCAGAACAAACCAACGAACCTGTTTTCAAACGAATGTGCTTGATTTGAATAGACGAACGCAATATTGAAAATGACGAATGAGCCAGCTAAAGGACGAAACGTGAATAAAAAACGGAAACTAAACAACAAACTCCAATCTCAATCTATTTAACATCTATTTTCAAGCTTCACTCGTGTTGGACAGAACTTGCTCTAAAGCTACAAATTATCTAACTAATCATGGCCATGAAAACTTTGTACGGACATACCTGCGCAGGTTTTTTCTGATGACGGTGATGACGGTGACAAACGAAGCAATGCTGATGACGGAACGAAGCGACGATAATTTGAAGCGGTGATGGCGGTTCAGGAATGGCGACGGTTCTGAAATGGCGACGGTTCCAAAATGGCGATGGTTCCGAAATGGCGACGGCTGACCACACAAATGGCGTGTCGCGGCGTACCTAGACCCGTGCGCAATATGGCCGAAACTAGAGTTGCGGAGAGAGTGGCGGCTGGACGGAAGGCTTCCGATTTATATTTTGTCGAGAACGTCCGGAATTGACCGTCTCCTTCAATATAGGAGTCCCCTTTCCCAAGCGACCCGGCTTCGCGTACCTTTCCGCTATGACCGAGCGGGGTTAAGGAAGACTACTATATATTTTGGGTAAGGTCCGGTTCAGTGTCCGACACTTGACAACGGATCACTGAAACCGCGCTCTCGCTATCGGTTCCACAAGGATTGTAACGTAGGGTGGAAACACGACGGATTATTGGCGACCGTCGGAATAAATTCGCTAGTTTCCCGAGCGAACTTCACTCTCCTCCGTTTAGCTACCTGAACAGGCGGGCCTTTGCAGGGCGCACGAGTCTGGCGTTCTTGCAGACGACGTTCACCAAATCGCTCAAATCAAATTCTTCAGCATCCACGATCGCCGAACGAGGAATATTAAACCAGCCCGTACAACACAAAAAGCCCGTCGAACGAGCTGTCCAACGCGAAATGACCAAAATTAAAATCAAGAAACACCCGAAATTAAACATTTAGTAACATTACCTTTTTGTACGTATTCACAATTTTTAATCGATTTTACCAGTTATTTGCAACGCATATGCTACACAAAAGCACTCTAAAAACTGAATATACAAAAAAAAAGTTACATCTATGAACTGGCTCATGCCATTATTTAACAAGTCACCTTTGACTAAACACTTAAAACACTTAAAACCACGTCAAACACAACTGTTTTCCAGCCGATTCGCTAGCGTAATGGCCGGGATTAAAACCTCCATTGCCCAAGAAACCACGGAATCAAAGAAATTGAATCGGACGCGAGAAATGATGTTCGGCTTAGCCATTGTATTGTATTCAGGTGTTCATTTGATATCCGTCTCTTTCGCATATGTAGCCTCCCATAAAAACAAACTTTCATCCTAGCGTGCTATAAAAAAGCTTCCACCTATCATGCAATAAGAAACCCTACAAATGTACAATGAATAACACGACTCAAAACAAGAATCCAATTGGAAACGAAAATCTAATTTGAAACACATAATCTACTATTTACATTACCTTGACCTACAAATCTAGTATTTACATATTTACATTTATACAAAATTGGTCCAAATAAACGCACCGCGTTACAAAGTTGGATTTCAAATGCTATTTAAATGCTTGTAGCCTGTAATAAGCATTTCGAATGCAAAATAGCATTAATGAAGCATTATCATAGCATTACAGAAGAAAGCAGCCGTATATTGGGCCAAAAGCGGCTTTTATGTTGCATTTAAGGCGACTAAAATGCTTGATAGGCTGTCATAAAGACGCTTTGGAACTGCTTATTGGTTACCTTGGATGTTACTATAGTTTGTACTCGGCAGCATTGTAGCCACCGCCTACAGCCGCTCGCCGTAAGTTAAATGTGGCCATTTTGGAGCAGCTTTTCAAAAGCTGTAGATGAATATTTAATAGCAAACCCAGGCAAAGTAGTTACGCCAAGCGAAATGAGTGGTCTTCTGGGAAAAGCATCTAGCAAAACTTACCGAGTTTCAGTGACTACCAATGGATTTCGCAAAACCGGAATTGTTCCATTCAATCTTTCATGCAAATTTCATGAATTGTGTGCACGCTCAGTGAGTTTTCATGATTCAGCTGATTCTACAATCGACAAATGCTAAAAGGCGGATGCAAAACGTGAAATATCTTCCATCGATGTTGATGCTACTTGGCTCTAGTTCACAAGTTGAAAGTGTTCCAAGTAAATATTATTCGAATATCATTTCAATTCAAACAAACCAATCCTGTACATGGAAACTAATTATTAGTGTTTGGTTCATTTTTAGAACAGTATGGGGAAATGCACTTTACGCCATGAATGGTATTAGAAAAATAACTAATCCTTATGACTGCCTTTTTTGGAGTAGGTCCGAAAACATAGCGATAACATAGTGTTCTGTACAATTTGCATTAAGGCCTTAAGAATGTTCAGGCTTTTTATGGCTTTTGAGCAGCACGCAAATATTGCAAGGAATAAGGAGGGAAGGATGGAACTGTCGTGAACTGTGAACGCGAATCAAAATCGTTCGGCAACGAGCATGGCCTCCTTATCTGGTGCATCGATTTCTCAAGTGCATGATTGCATGCATCTTAAGTACATGAGATGTAGGAAACAAGGCAGAGTTTGTATGGCTATTGAAATGTAATGCCTGCGTCTTTCATGGAATTCGAGATACGTTTTATAGTATGTTTCCGAATGCGGTCCCTGCTGATTTTTTTTAATGTTATATATTTTTGAAATTTTGTATGAAACACAGACCACTTCCTGGCCCCCCCCCCCCCCCTTAACCCCTCCTTAAAAAGTTTAAGTGGTTTATTAATAGCCCTTTATGCTACGATGCGACAACGAATTACTTAGATTTTTTATTAACGAACATACATGAAGACTTCTGTGTTAGTGAATCTCTTTCACCCTTATGGAAAAGCGAAGCTTTTCACACTGCTATAGAGTTTTCAATTTTCGTACATAACAACGTTAATTCTAACGATTGCTATTACGAGAATACGTTCGACTTTAACAAGGCTAACTATGACAATATTAGACACAAATTGAACAATGTTAATTGGCAATCAGTTCTCAAGAATGAAGAAAATGTTGAATACGCAGTGGAGATTTTTTATAAAATCTTGTTTGCGATCATTCAGGAGGATGTCCCACGCACGAGAAGGCGACGTAATTACAACTCAAAAAATCCAGTCTGGTTTGATAAACAAATCATCAATCTAAAAAATCGGAAACAGAAGGCTCATAAAACATATAGAAAATATAATAACCAAGCTGATTTAGATACATATATCAACATTTGTGCTCAACTTAATTGCGCTATTTCTGCTGCACTTAATGCGTACAACACGAAAACGGAAAATGAAATCAAATCATGTCCAAAAAATTTTTTTAACTATGTAAAAACTAAACTAAAAGCTGGTAGCTTTTCATCAAAAATGACTTTGGATGAAAGCGAAGGCAACAATTCAGAAGATATTTGTAATCTTTTCGCGACATTTTTTCAAGAAACTTATTCTAAGTATTCCGATATAGATCATGATTTTGAATACTTTTCATACTTTCCTGATTGTTCAAATAATGTAGTTGTTAGTCACATACATGACCACGACATTCTGTCAGGTCTCCAAGACTTGGATGCTTCTAAAGGTCCCGGGCCAGATGGAATCCCGCCAATATTTATGAAAAATTTGGCAGTTGAGCTTACATCCCCTTTATTTTTGCTGTTCAATAAGTCACTTGCATCCGGTAAATTCCCAGCAGAATGGAAAAAAATCTTTCTTAATCCCAATATACAAATCTGGCAAAAAATCCGATATTCGAAATTATCGTGGCATTGCAATATTATCGAGCATTCCAAAACTTTTCGAATCAATTATAAACAAAAATATGTTCAATCAAGTCAAACATTAAATAACGAATGCACAACATGGCTTTTTCAAGGGACGTTCCACCACTACAAACCTGCTCGAATTTGTTGATTACTCATTGAAAGTAATGGATAAAGGTTATTATGTAGAAGCTCTTTATACCGATTTCAGCAAAGCGTTTGATAAACTTGACATTTCTATCAAGCTTGAAAAAATAGGAATTCAGTTAAGACTCCTCAATTGGATTAAGTCGTATTTGACTGATCGCCAGCAAATAGTTAGATTTAATGATAAAAAATCAAATCCTATTAAAGTCACATCTGGTGTTCCTCAAGGTTCACACCTAGGTCCACTTCTTTTTATCTTATATGTTAACGATATATCTTTTGTTTTGAAAAATCTAAGAGTTCTTATATATGCTGACGATATGAAACTGTTTTTTGAAATAAGAAATGATAATGATATAAATGTATTTGAGAATGAGAGAATGAGAATCCAGGTCTTTTATGTATGGTGTTGTAAAAGCTTGTTAGAACTAAATGTAAAAAAATGTAATCTTATAACTTATAGTCGAAAACGAAGCACACCAAGTATTTCAGTGTCTCTAGGAAATCAAAATATTAAAAAATGTAATAAAATAAGAGATTTAGGAATAATTTTAGATACTAAATTGACATTTGTGGATCATTATAACACAATAATTCATAGAGCAAGTAATATGCTAAATTTCATAAAACGTTTTGGCCACAACTTCCAGGACCCTTATACAATCAAAACATTATATATATCTTTTGTGAGGTCAATATTAGAATACTGCAGTGTTGTTTGGTCACCTCATATAAAAAAGCACGATGAGCGTATAGAGTCAATTCAAAAGCAGTTTTTATTATACGCTTTACGTAGGTTAGGATGGACACAATTTCCCCTCCCTTCATATGAAGCACGTTGCATGTTGATCAACATTCAATCATTGAAAGAGCGTCGAGATTATGCTATGGTCTCATTTGTCAATGACCTCGTTACGCAACGAATAGATTCAACTGAATTATTGTCAAAATTAAACTTTTATGTACCTACACGACAACTACGGAATCGAAATTTGTTCGCTTTAGATCATCATCGTACAAATTATACTAAGTTCGGACCATTAAATCAGATGATGAATGCTTATAATGAACATAGTGAAATGATTGACCTTAGTAGGCCTCGTACAAAACTGAAAAGATATTTCAATACATTAAGTAATAATAGGAGATAAGAACATTAATGTAGTCTACGATTGATTGTTTGACGAAATAAATAAATAAATAAATAAATTCGGCGGGGAAACAGAATTACAAACAACCATTCATTGCTGGTCAAATTCGACGTCGCCGATTGTTGCACCTTCAAACGTTCTTCATCGGTTCTGCCAACGCCGGTGAAATCATTGATTAGTTGAATGATGCTTTACAAAATGCTATATTACCGCAGAAAATCTTCTCATCTTAAGGCAGTTAAGGTTAGCTATCACGACAAGAAGAGTTTGAGAAAATGTAGCAAGAGCTTGAATTACGGTCACACCGTTTCATTATACACGTCACATCCTGCATTCTGCAAGCAACAGAATGAATCATTGAACAGTGGTCTGTACATTTTAATTATTTCACAGTTCATATGCCCAAAAAAACGTGTGCCGATAACGAAAAATACGTCCTAAAGGGTGTCCACAGTAAAATTGCATCACTTTCAACAAGCTGTAACCTTTCGCCCTTTGGGTTGATTTCAACGAAATTTTGGTTGAAATGACCTCAGCATGTATTGTCTGGGGTGCATTTTGTGACTCCGGCAAGCTAGAAATTCAGTTTGTATCATACAAAATGAAAAGCTCTGACTACATAAATGTTCTGAAAGCCAGTTTGCTACCAGCAATCCGAAGAAGACGCAGAGCAAAACTCATTTTCCAGCAGGATAACGCAAGCATTAACACCAGCTCTGAAACAACGACATAGCTGAGATCTGAAAAGGTTAAAGTTTTGGACTGGGCAGCTTCTTCGCCGGATTTAAATCCAATTGAGAACCTTTGGGGAATTACGGTTCGACAAATTTATTCTGATAATCGTCAATTTTCAAGAACTCAGGAACTGAAAACTACAATTTTTCAGTCATGGGAAGAAATTGAGCTGGCAAAATTTATCTTTCAAACAATCAGCCGTTCTGGAGGAGTACCAGATTATTAGGGCTGTTTTTGATTCTTTTTCAACGTTGATTCGCTGAAAATGAAAGTGGTCGTTGCATTTTGAAAAGCCTTTTGTTTTTAAAAATGCTGTTTGCGATCGAATCAACAAAATAAATACATTCTTGTACTGAAATTTATGTTTTCGAATTTAATTTCATATGGCATCAAAGAAACATCTCAAAATTATGCACGTTTCTTGCACCGTGGTCATATCATTATGAAAAGCACTGTAGTATTACATCAATCATCATCATCATCATCATCATCATCCACTAAAAAGTCTTACTCACCAGGTTTCATTTGAATAAAATTCGGAAAACGAGAAGCTTTAGACTTGTTTAAAATCCATTCTTTTATCAGATTTTTTTATTGTATTTTCAAGATCTAACCTCAATTTTTCTATTCTTATTCCAGGTAAACACCGTCCATCAAAATACTCCCCGAATATCAACCAATCGTTTGATTCCATCGAGTTTAAAGACTGTTAAATAAGACAGGTAAAAACAGAATTGTTATTTTTCTTCGTAAAATCGCATACTAGGTATCATAAAATTGCAATTAAACATCGATCGACGTTCCTTTTTGCACCCGTCCACAGATTTGTTTCCAATCTCACAAGTGAGCACAATTTTGTACGAAATCGACTCTACCTAATTGAAATCTCGTGCTCGCGTTGCAATTTTGAAATTCCAACGATCCCTGCGTGTACATCGCGTACCTTTGAAATTTACATCGTTCGCCATGTAAAACTTTCCTCGCGGGCATCTAACCATCTGCAACCAGTTGAGTGAACTCGTTTAAATTGGCGGGAACCATTGAAATTTTAATCTATTTCAGTCCCTTAACGTTTCGGACGTGTTTGACGTCTGCTAGGACCGAAATTCAGAAGTCTCTGGTCCCGGTCAGAGAAATGATTAACGACCGAACCGGATTGCAGCTGATGGCTTCTGGTGCTGCTGCTGCTGCTGACCAATGTTGGGTGTCATGTTCTACACCCATGCTCTTCGCGGGCATTCGATGGTGGTTTCCCTGGGCTTCGGAGAAAGGTTCAATCAAAAAAGCATCTTTTTTGCACCACCATCACACGATGCTATCGGTAGGTGGTGGATCTGTATCGGTCCATAGGCTATATAGTTCACTACTTGTTGGTTGGCGGACCTCCAGCACCGCCAGAGTGTAGTTGTCAAAGCTAAATTTATTGCATTTTAGTTTTTAACGGACCATTGGTGGGTGATCTCCTTCGCCCCACGCAGCGCCGCACAGTTCAGAGGAGTGCATTTGGTCCGAAAAGTCCGCCTCGACAAGTGTACCGAAGTGGTTTTTAATTTAGCGCTGGGTAGTTGGTTCCGAGGTGATTTATGATAGCAAAGCGATGGGAGGTTATGCAAATGATTTGCTATTCTCTCTGAGCCCGACGTATACAATTCTCATTTTGCACATAAAATCATAACAGACCCGAGATGTACTGAGTTTTCCAATTTCAAGACGAAGGTCACGGAAAAGTAGTATTATGCTCACCTGTTGCTGTTTCATTACGCCAGTCAATCAGCGGCTCAGCAGGTCGGTCGATCTGTCCATTGTAATTTCCCCACCTCAATTCGTCCTATCAATCACTTTCCACGTAGTTGGAGTCGAACCAAAATCACCGCAGAACCCAACCTGCCAATTGCAATTCCAACCTTCGGGCAATATCGCAATCATCCCGAATCAAAACATCCATTTTTCAGGAGGTATCCTTTTTTTTCGCTTCTGGTACCCGGACCAGCTAGACGAGCGAGCGAGGGGTAGGAGAAAGGGATGAATTTTATACGCGTTATTTCACCCATCCGCAGAGGGCTTGGTGAGAAATTCAAAATCAAATAGATGTCCGATTAGCTGATATGTTATGGCGGAAAGTTTCGATTCCAATCCACGAACCCGAAGTAAAGCTGGCGAATGAGCATGGATTCGTTTCGTGTTGATTGCGATCAAACAAATATAAATCCATAGAGCTGTGGGAATCGAATTACACAATTACAGGGTGGCCACAGACTCGGGAAAATCTGGAAATGCGGGAAAAATGCGGAAATCCAAAATTATCGGGAATTTTTGTCATATCACAGATAAAAAGAAACACTGAATTTTCTGCGTTATCTAATGCACATAAAGGGAATGCTAGATTTGGCAGAACATTATGGGATATTTCATGTAAATTTAAGCCAGATAACGCCTAAATCTAGCCAGTTGTATGAAAGATTGCAAACAATATCGTTGTTTACGCTCCTTTGGTTTGGAATTACACGAGGGGAAATTTTACGCCCTTGTTAAAATTAATTATTTTTTTTCTGTGATGGAAGAAACCATACTCACACCTTTTTCAAATGATTTGAGTGGAGTTTTTGTCATTTACTCGGTCCACCGATCTCATTGTTCAGCCTGTTCAAAATGTACCGCTTAGAGCATCTTCAGCGGTGGTCTATTTTAACATCTTTATAGTTGATTTGCATCAGCAAACTTAAAAAGAACTAGCTAAAACAAACCAACTTTGCGTTCCCCGCACCGGTGTAGTATTTCTTGTTGTTAAACCCACCAACACCTATCATCTTGTCAATCATACAATATCCAGAGATCAGAAGTTTTGTTTTTTTCAGTGACCGAGGATTTTTCGCAAACTTATTACCATAGATTGGTGCTGATAGTGATAGATAGCGCCACGCCAACCTATGACAAGAAGCACTTTCTGCGACGTTTCAACATGCCAAGGGATATGATCCTAGACATTATGCCAAAACTACAGTCAACTGATGACTTTTTCCAGCTGTTGCGATGCAGCTGGATATGTTGGCCTTAGTGTTACATAGGTGCTCTACAGCTTAACGGATGTTGGCGTATGTCCTCAGCTAGTTCTCTCGACGAAAACTTGGGGGTTGGTGACCCTGAGGATTTTTTGCAAATCTGTCCTTAAGACTTACGGCCCGCAGTATTTACGCCCCCAATATCGGAAAAGGTTAAGAAAATGATGGACAAAAAAATTATGTCCCAAAAGTTCGAAAAAACTCTTGTAAATTCAGTGCACTTAGAAGGTCAGGGAACTTATCAGAAGCTCGGTATACTTTTTAGATTTGACTTAGACTTTCCCGAGGTTTGGCTATTCGCCCTGATGTCAAAGGAACATACCATAAAATCAGGAAACTTTCCAGAAATTAAGGGTTCTTCCCAGAAGTTCAGACAACTTTCCTGAAATTCAGATTGTTTCCTAGAAATTCAGGGAATTGTCCACAAATTCAAGGAGCTTACCACGAGTTCAGGGAAGTTTCCCAAAGTAAAGGGTTCTCCACAGAAGTTCAGGTAACTATCCAGAAATTCAGGAGGCTTTCCGAAGTTTACAAAACTTATCAGATTATTTTGGGTATATTTCCGAAGTTCATAGAACTACTTAAGATGCCCAGGGAACTTCCCAAAAATTCAAGGAACTTTCCAGCAAATTAGAGAACTTCCAATAGAGAACAGTCAAGAAATTCATGAAGCTTTTCAACAGTTTGCGGATCTTCCTAGAGGTTTAGTGAACTTTTTAGAATTTCATGAAACTTACAAGACATATACAGAACTTCTTAGAAGTTCAGCGAACATGTAGGAGTTCAAGAAACTTCCTTGAAGTTCAGGGTTTCTCATGAATTCAAAAAACTTCTCAGAACTTCAGGACATGCTCACAAAGCTCATGGAACTCCCCCAAAGTTGGAAACTTCCCAAAAGGTCAGCAAACATCTCAGACGTTCAGAGAACATTCCAGAAATTCAGAAAATTTCCCAGAAGTTGAGGGAACTTTCCAGAAGCTCGAAAAAAACTCCCGGATGCTCAGGGGATTCAGCAATTTAGGAAATTTCTCAGTAAGGCTTGCTTCATTTAGAATTGGAACAAACTTTTGCTCATATTGTGGCGCTCCTGGTGGACGGATTTGGAAGTTCTTGGCGCCCACGTGTCGAGAATTTTGTCAGCATCACGTATGTGTTTTTGACATTCCGCAAATCGACTGTACTTTGTAAACAATCAACATGGAAGCCGAAAGAAGGGAAAAAAATGTGCACAGTTATTTGGAAAATCCATTGTAGTCTGCATCTAGGCTAGCTAAACAGCTGGAATTGCTCAGAAATACCGTATGGCCCGTTATCAAACGGTATAAGGAAACATTGACGACGATTCGGAAGCCTCAAGCCAATCGTCGGAGTGGAACTGTCGACCGGAAACTGCGTGGTAAGATTTTGAAGACGATTAAGAGGAATCCCAATCTGTCGGACCGTGATTTGGCCAGAAAATTCGGTGCTGCCCATAGTACCGTGAGGAGAACTCGACTCCGGGTAGGAATCAAGTCGTATCGAGCTAGCAAACAGCCAAATCGGACCATAAAAAGAATAATGTGGCCAAAATCCGTGCTCGGAAGCTATACGACCAGGTGCTGACCAAGTTCGACGGGTGTCTTCTGATGGACGATGAAACCTATGTCAAGGCTGACTTCGGGCAAATCCCAGGTCAAAAATTTTACTTGGCAACGGCTCGGGGGGATGTTCCAGCCAAATTTAAATTTTGGTTTTTGCCGACAAATTTGTCCGAAAATTCATGATTTGGCAGGGCATTTGCAGCTGTGGCAAAAAAAACGAAATAAGACAATGACGTCGGAACTATACCAAAAAGAGTGTCTCCAAAAACGAATTTTGCCGTGCATTCGATCCCACGACCATCCCGTAATGTTTTGGCCAGATTTGGCAAGCTGTCATTACAGCAAAGTCGTTCAAGAATGGTATGCAGAGAAAGGGGTCCAGGTTGTTCCGAAAAACCTTAACCCACCCAACTGCCCCCAGTTCCGCCCTATTGAGAAATACTGGGCAATCATGAAGAGGAGACTCAAGGCAAAGGGAAAGGTTGTCAAAGACATCAATCAGATGAAGACCTGGTGGAATAAGAAAGCTAAAACGATGGACGAAGGAGGTGTGCGCCGCCTAATGAGCCGTGTTACAGGAAAAATTCAAGAATTCCTTCGAAACCGTGACGAATAATTTTATCCGTATATTTTCCTAAAAGCTACATTTGTATAAAAAAAGATCTTGAATGATAAATAACTGAAATACAGGCAATTGTTTTTATTCCAATTCTATCTGAAGCAAGCTTTAGTCCTGCGATCTTCCAAGAATTTCATAAAATTTCCCACAAGATCGGGGAACTTTCTAGAATTTTAGAAAACGTCCCAGATAAACAGGAAACTGAATTGTTTGAGCATTCGAAAAGTTTTGGAAACATTCAAAGGTTTTTCCCATAAGTTTGGAGAGCTTCCTAGAACTTCAGGGATCTTTTCAGCTGATCGAGAAACTTTCCAATCGTTCCGAAAATATCCCAAAAGTTCTGGGTATTTATGTTTTAAGAAGAACTCAAACTTCTTACTACTTGCTACTACTACTCATTTTTCGAACCCAACCAAAACGAGAATAAAGAAACCAACTACTTTTTAATCAACTTCATAGAATTTCCACCTATTCACAATCTTGGAGATCATAAAAAGTTCTTGTACGGTTTAACAACATCTCGGTAATGCTAACTACAGAAATTCCACGACTTTCAAGATTTTTTTTTCAATTTCTCGTAAGTTATTTAAATTCGTGTGATATTCTGCTTTTTATCACAGAATATGTTCCTGGAATATGGAAGTTAAAACATCTTCTGGGAAGCGAAATCTGATTTTCTAAGTTCCCGCCATTTCCAGAAAGTTGTTCCTATTCCATGGATGATCAGCAAGTTTGGAAGTTCATCCAAGTTTCCAGAAACGTTAATAATTTTTCGGCAATTCAATGAACTTCTCTTAAGTTCAACCATTTCTCTTCTCGAAAGACAGCGAGCAAACTTCATGGTTATCTGGAAACTTCCAATTATTGTATTCAACTGCCGAGAAGTTTAATCAACTTCTGGCATGTTCATTATAGATATTTCCACCCAATCTTCATAGATATTCCGAAGTTCATCAATTAAATTTTTTAAGAGTGCGTTCAGTAAGAAACTTAGAAGCTTATATGAGTTCTGAAATCATGCAAAATAGATCCAATATAAAACAAAATTTACAAACACCAGCAATGCAGCGATGTTTTTGCGTTTGGTCTAAACAACTAAATCCAAGCCACGATTTGAACCACCGTTGAAGATGCCCTTAGAAGATCTGGCTACACGGCTGTAACAGGTGAGGCCAGAAATAAACTTATCTTTCATGTGGTGGCGAATGTGTTTGAAGTTTGGCGAATTGCGTTTGTAAGGGTGTTAACACATGGTGAAAGAAGAATTTGGGCAGCTGTGCTCAATGCCGTCTGACGTTGTTTGTCGGATTCCAGAGAAAAGAAAATGGTTCAGACAAATTTTGGCTAGAACCAAGAAGGAGCTACCAAATTTGACAACATTTGTTGAAAATTGGCTCATCCTGTCGCAAAAAAGATTGGGAGCTCAGAGATTTAGCTACGAGTAATTTATATGAACTCATCTTAACAGTCGGGAAAATAAGGCAAAAATGCGGGAAAAATGCGGGAATTTTTATATTAAGATTGTGTGGCCACCCTGCAATTAGATTCATTTAGTAAATATAGCTGTGAACTGTATATGTCAATCTGAAATCCATCCTAATTCATCTTTTGAGGTTGTCTGACTAGATTTTGTCATGGATTCGAAGAATGTTTCGTTCGTTTTAGGTAAATGGAGGTAAATACCAAAATCAGTTACGTAACACAGATAATGCACCTGTATTAAGTTATGTTTAAAATAAACGTGCACTTAGTCCTAGTACTGGAAAATGAATCAACATTATTTACAATGGCTACAATATGACTAGTAAGACATGTAGTTATGAAAGTTCAGAGAAGTCAGTGAGTCAGAGTACTCACTGTTCAACAGGTACAGCTATTGAAAAGATATTCTAACGTTGAGTAGATCAATTACAAAAGCCGATTTAAACTTTTGCTATTTACCGAGGACGCTTCCAAGAAGAACAACATTGCTCAGAATTCCCCTTTTGAAACGACCATTATTCAAAGCAACCGCCATCAACCACCTGCGTCCAGCACAGAAGCCACGTCAATTCTCATCATTTTTCCCATCGCCGCTTCAGATCTCCCCTCTCGAATATGATTCAATTTCGATAGCACTCCATCATTCAATCAACCGGTTTGGAAAGTTTTTCACGCATATTAATTCATTTTCCTGTCATTCCATCATCGGCATCCTACCTGATTGATTCCACTTGAACCGGAGAAGACGGAAAAAAAAATCTGTAGAAGACAACAATTTTTCCGCTTATGAATTCTCAAGTACCACCCACCCCCTTCTCTTCGCATCGTCATTTTCCTATGCAAGTGTACAATCCCTTCGCGGTGAAAACAAATATTTGCATTTCGCTTTTTTACCCCCTGCTGGACCGAAAATTGAACGCTTTATTGACATCGTCGACGTTGTTGGTAAAACGTTTCGTTTCAACTGATTTCGTTTTTTTTCGGTTTTGATTTTCATCCGTTCCAACTTCAATGAAAACGAGTAGGAATAGGAAAGGGCGGTAAAAATCGGAGCATTCGTATCATCGATAAAAATCAATTTATGCATTTGATATTGCAACCGCAACAAACCGGTTGATCAGTTCCAAATACAAACAGACCAGTTCCGTTCTGAGATTTCCTGTTTTTTTATTCAATTTTGCGACTATTTGATGAAATGAAGGTTTGCCTCAATCTATCCACCTATCTTACTCTTCATATGTTGGTTTCAGGCTTGAGAAAATTGACATTCAGGGAAAGGTTAAAAAACACGTGTGTTGTATTCGAATTGTAATGTGATTTATAGAGGGCCTGATCGGCCAACAACTTTTTGCCAGCGACGGCGTAGATCGGTTTGAACCTAATTTTTTTTTGTAAAGCTAATAAAGCGGTGAAAATTTCCTCCGATCAGTGAGTGTGAAGCCGCTACCCAAGTAACATTGCCAAAACCATCCAGCTTTGTTAGGTTTTATTAAAGTTTTATGAACGCCCCTGAAAATCAATTTTGTTTTATTATGCTACTAAGAGGTGCCAATGGGTTTTGATATTTTAATCAGGCTTATGAAAACCTACACAACTTCTTTACAACGATCTTAAAAGCATGTCTTTTAAAATTCCTTTCACTCCTATCAAAGGTTTTATTTTGACTCTATGAACTCGTAAAATGATGTTTTGAAATGCCGTTTTAGGACTCATTCATATTATCTTATTTTGTCAGTTGAAAAAGCATTTTTAAACCATTTTGCCTCCAGTAAATGCATGAAACGGCAAATTGGCATTGAGGAAAGTCAACAAATTACCAAATAGTTTTATAGTAGCCATTGCAAAGATAAATTGGTTTCTTGAAAAAACTGCTATTTCTTTCAATCGCCATATTGAAATATTAGAAATCATTGAAATGTTAAAAAATAAATACACCAAATATTAAATGTAATGCAAATGACCTGTAAATTAGAGACCCATTTCGGCATTCTTTTGGATAACCTGATTGAATTCCATCAATTTACAGGAAAATTATGATTAATTTGTCGAATATATTTGATTCAATTTTGTGTTTGTTGATGTAAACTCGCATAATTTCCGAGGCGCATCAATTTTTAGCTTTTATCGTGCCAATATTCTTCTTAAATATGCGCATATGATTTGGAGTATGATACGCTATGTAAAACTCAATTTATTTCTGATATTTTGCTATAAACATAATTTTCTAGAACACTACTCGAGTAATTCATGTTAAGGGCCTAAAAGCCATTTGTAAACAATGACTTTAAAAATCGATTTCTCTTGAATCTTGAATCACTCTCGTGAAATGAAAGCAGAATCTGGTAGAAGAATTTTAGTTCTACCATATGGAGTAGCTGGATATAATAGGATATTCGTGATTCGTGAGAGATCAACGTTTAAAGTCATTGTTTACAAATGGCTTTTAGGCCCTTATCATGAATTACTGGAGACTAGGTATTTTAGGCCCTAATCATGAATTACTGGAGACTAGCTCTTTTTTCTTGGATATTATTTACTGCTTAACAAATCAGAACAGCAGAGAATCGAACAAAACAGAACTACAAAAACCAACCACGCTGAAGTGGAACAGCTGTGGCCATTTGGCCCTAAGCTGGTTTTGATGGCAGCCAATAGGTTTTATGAAGGTTGATCAAGTGGTCATAACATCTTATTAATTTGTTTTATACATTTGTTTTCACAACCGTTTATAGAGTCGGACATTTTCTCCAATTTTGGTTTTAAAGAAGCACAGAGGAGGTCTTGGTAGACAAAACAGTTCTCAATATAGTTTTATAACAAAGCCGTGAGGAGTGCTGTACGGCTGTAATAAAACTAAAATTGTTACTTGGGTAGTGTACCAAGTTGATCGTGGCAGAGAGTTCTTGTCATTTGTTCAAAAATGCTTGAGTCAATTGCAAGAACTTTCAATAACTACTCGCAGTTGTGATAGTAAAGTAAACTCACGGAAGCGAAGACGCGTCTGCCCACGAAAAGTTACTGAACAGGAGCCCCGAACAGGGATGCCAGGTACTTTTTTCAAAAGTCTGTATAAAGCTCATTGAAATGTTTGTATTTGCCTTCATGAAGGTTTTGAGATGCTTGAATGGAAAAAAAATCAGAATCAGCTTTTTTCTCATGATGAAATGTGAGCAGAGGAGAGATTATGTTATCGAATAAACAGAAATCTAAAGTAAAAGAGATTGCAATTTCAACTTTTTTATTTCAATTTATTTTTCAATAGATAGCAGCCGAGTCCTGCAAATATGAACAATCAGTGAAAAATTTAAAGAAAAAACTAACCTCTTAATTCAGAACTACAAATCCAAATGCATTAGAAAGCAAGAAAAAGTAATAGTTGAGTAATGTTTTCATTCAAAATCATTATTCCTGAATGTTTCTCAATTTTCTTTAGAGTAAAATTGAAAATCTTTCAGTTAAAGGGTCATCTGTAAATATCAGTTCAGCGGTTCTGAAGATATATTTTTTGAATAAATATATTTTTCTTGCCACCGTGGTCTAGCGTTTTTTGAAAAGGAAGAAGTACATATTATTATTTTAACCGAATTCTGCGACTACTCTTCACTATATTTTTTTTCTGAAGAATTGCTGTATAATGATGAATTTTTTTTAGATGCCCATAAAATGTTGAAACCTTGGGTCTAGATCCGAACTAAATGAATCCTCCCTCAAAAGCTAACTTCCAACGAATATTCCCGAAACATTCTGTAAAAATAACAAACCGATTCATCAGGCCAACGAAGATTCCACACAGTTCGAAAAATAAGTGTGAATTTTTGTTCAATATCATGCATATAAATAGAGCGTTTCATAACATACACATTTAAATTATAAATCGTTTAAATTCTGGGATATTCCATACATTGTGGACAATTTTGCATGCAGAGCTCTTCTTTGTTAGAACAGTTTCATGTAAGTTGCTGTTTCGTGTGGAATAAAATACAATTTCACATGCTCTCCCTAGCAGATTTCTCATTCTGTAAATTTGTAGTTCTTTGGATTCCTCAAGGAACTTAATTTTTACTGTACGTGGTGCTTGTGAACAGACGTTTAATATTGGATGGAATTTTAACCAATCCGTTTTGCTTTTTGTGCGATCTTACGTACTCTTTGGTCGGCAAAATGCCTAGATTAGAGGAAAAATTGGGATTTTGCTCTGATCTTGCCAGTATCAATTAACACTGAATCCTTGAGGGTATCATCGATAAGTTAACATTTTTTTTCATTTGATTATGTAAAAATTCATCATGTTTAGTCGAAACTGTTGCAAATGGTTCTTGTTGAACTTTTTTTTTTCTTCTGTATTCGTTTATCACGGCCTACTCTTCGACACCTACGTACACTTTTTTCAATTTGCAGAAGTTATTGGGGAACAAGGCCATTGTTCGTCAATTCTTTTGAATATCCTCGAAGCTATATTCACGAAGCAATCCAGTATCGAAAACATAAATTTAGTTCCAATATCCATAACATCAATAATTTCTGTGTTAAGCTTATCCACCATTTCCTTTTCAAATTTAAAAAAATGGATTCAACCAGTTAATTTTCGGCAACATGTGGTTGAGTGTGGCCAAGTACAGAGGGTTTGATTCACTTTCTTCACTTTTTCATCCTGCTTGGCGTCCACCGATACATCGGGAAAACTGAAAACCACTTTTCAGCCATTCAGACTTTAAGCGCCTAACAATTGGTTCCGAAGAAAGCCATCGGGTCGCATTTTTTTAAATTTTCAGATCCATTAAGTTTTGCAGTTCGTTGCCTTAAAGGGCTGTTTGTTGTTCGTGAAGGGCTGTTGTAGAGGAAGTAATGAATTTCCCAGATGGAAGTCTTTCGTGCATATGATGCTTATTAATGGCAAATGCATTTCAGTACGAACGAATTCGGGCATTTAAAAAAAACACAGTAACAGAATGCTTTACACAAGCTTTACAAACTCGAATTGACAGTTCATTGCTGGTTGAAAGTCCTTACTACTAAGACCAATACCATCTTGACTGGAATATCCTTTGGCTCATCGATTATCAAACTGAATGGTTGGGACCGCATCATTGCCACCAGTTCTTGATTATGCGATGCTCCATGGACATTCGTTATGATAGTCGTTTAATTCGTTTCAGTGCTACATCTTTGAAAAAGTTCGAATCAGTGAACAAAGCCTTAGTAAGCGCAAGAAGTCTCCGACTTCCAGTGGAGAGTTCTTATGTTCAACAGCCCAGACACATAGTTATACTTCTACCTCCTTTAGTGGTTTTTTATTGGATAAGGTTAGGCTATTATTCTACATCTAACCTCAACCACTACATTTTCTGTAAATCCAGGAATCTTTCCTTTGAGAATATGATTGCTGATTTCGAAGGAACAGTTCTTCATACGGTTGCCATATTTAAGACCGTTCTGGGGCCTCTGAAGTCGTTGCTACACTAAGTGGGGAGCTCTTTTAGCTAGCGGATTGCTGTTTTTCCATCTGCAAAAAAGAGTTAAAGTTAGTTGCTAATGTTACTTCAATTATCTAAGCCTCGCTCTGGAATGAAAATATGCTTTAATCGTACTATTTAGCTGTTGAGGTGGCGGTTTTTTTTATTGATTTTAAGAACTAGCCTGAAGAAAAGATCGAGGCCCATAGCTACAGAGTTTCTTAACAACATAAACTTTTCATCGTTACGAAAGTAAAACGAGGCTCGTGCACGAATTTAAAGAGCCGGCATACCACTAAAACCGCTGAACAGACATTTCGACAGATTACTGCACTCCCAGTGCAAAAGAAAGCACAATATCGAGATAGTCAACATAACCACCTCCGCCAAGGCCAAAAAAATACACGTTGCCAAAATAGCCAACACAAATATTTCAATTTATTTCATGGAAGCAGAATTTTTGTTTCATCAAACGAAATGAAAGTCTATATTTGTCTGTAAGAAATTTCATTTGTCTGTATTATGTCTATAATCTGTATGATGTCTGTACAAATGATCAAATGTCTATATTTCTGGCATCTTTGGCCCCGAATCAGCCTGCCAATTTCAAAGAAAAGTGAAAGAAAGGAAAATAAGATTCGTGCTGGTTTTGCAGCACCAGCTACACCCATAACTTTCCATCTCTACCGGTGACATTAGTTTTAAGAACAGCAACCCCTTTTTTGACTGGGCCGTTTGCATATGATGTCATTGTCGAAAATGTCCGCAAGTATCTCGACATTTCTAACCCTCTTAAAAGCATTGTTTTGGCAATGCTGTCCACTGTGAAGAGTTTTTTGAAGTAATTAACAATTAAGTGGCCCCTTTGCAGCTATCAGCAATTTTCAAAAACAGTTCGGTGATTTGATCACAGTGGAATTGTCGAAGTCTTATTCCCAAGCTGGATTCTTTTAAATTTGTTGGCTCTCTCCAAAAATCGATCTTCCGTTTCAATATTATTCGTCTTGACCGGAAGGATTCACGTGGAGAAGGAATACTTTTTGGGATCAAAAAGTGCTACTCTTTCTATAGAGTGAATTTTCCTCGAATTTCATGTATTAAAGTTGTCGATGAAAAAGCCTTCGCATTGGTTCTGTGTATATTCCTCCTAGAGCCTCAATTAACCAAGAAAAACTTACAGATATTTGTTTGGTTCTTCCTACTCCACGTCATGACAGAATATAACTCTCGCGGTACAAGCTGGGGAGAACTGTACGCACGGAAAAAATCCGTGCCCGGATCCGTGAACTGCAGTCATGAATTCGAGAACAAGCAAAAATACACCGTGAACTGAATCACGTAATCATGAACTAAATCACGTTTTTAGGTAAAAATCCTGAAAACGTGAACTAGTTTACGGTCCGTTTTCATTTTCGTGAACGCTTTTGTTTCTGTGCGTGTACGATAAACGTTGTTCGTTGATAAATGAGCTCTGTGACAACTTTAATATGGTAATGGAGAAGTAACACTATCAACGTCGTGTATAACCTAACTCGTTTAATCGATTAGACAAATCTTAGAACAGCAGTAGATGAAGCCGTAACAACGGTTGAAGGGCTTCAACCGCTGGAAAAATATAACTTCCTTTCCAACCTGATCTTGAATAGCGCGCTTCGAGCTCAAACTCGACCAGGAATGTCGTTTCGCAGTAAACCTCCTTCTCCATGGTGGGTTCAGCAATGCGTAGATGTTGAACACCGGAGCCCTTTGAAGTGTACGCTTCTTTTGAACGCGAGTTTAAGAGCCTCATCAAGGTCAAGAGACGCGGTTACTGGCGAACATTCGTGAACGGGCTATCGCGCGAAACGTCGATGAGTACTCTTTGGAACACGGCGCGAAGGCTGCGTAACCGAACTACGAACAACGAGAGCGAAGAGTACTCGGACCAATGGATCCTTAAATTCGCGCGAAAAGTGTGTCCAGATTCGGTGCCGGCACGGATGATTCCTCGCGAAACCACGAATTCTATAGAGCAGGTTAGCCAACTCTTTTCAATGGTAGAACTCTCTCTACCACTGCTTCCGTGTGGCAAGGAACTCACCGCAGACGTCGTTAAGAGGCGCATGTTGAAATTCTGGAACTAAACATTGTACCGGATGATTGGAGACGGGTGAGGAATATTGCAATTAAAGTACCTGGTAAACCTGCGTCCGACCACAAATTTTATCGACCCATCGATATGGCTCAATATGGTTTCCGTAGGGGTAAGGGAACGAATTGCTTTCCAGATATATTCAGTTAGCTTTGGTTAAAAAAAAATGACTTCTGTATTCTTGGATATCAAGAGAAGGGGGCTTTTGATTCAGTATCTGTTGAAGTTCTTTCAAGTAAACTCCACAATTGTGGCTTTTCACCATTAATGAACAACTTTTTGTACAATTTGCTGTCCGAGAAACATTTAAGCTTTTCTCATGGAACCTCTCGAGCTTCCCGATTTAGCTACATAGGTCTCCTTCTGAATCACGTCTAAGTCTCCTTTTGTATAATGTTTATGTCAAAGACATTAACGGTTGTCTAAATGACAACTGTACGTTGAGACACCTTGCACATGACGGCGTAGTGTCTGTCGCGGGACCTAATGGGTCGATTTGCAAAGACCCTCACAGGATACCTTAGACTATTTGTCTACGTGGGCTCTCGAGCTAGGTGTATATGGGGGGGGAAAAGTGAGTTCGTAGTTTTTTCGAGGAAGCATAACCCTGCCCAAACGAAACTTTAGATTTGGGGTAAACCGAAAACTCAATCTATGTCATTTAAATATTTATCGGTCTGGTTCAATTCTAAGTGCACCTGGAGATCCCACATTGAGTATCTTAAGTGAAAATGCTAGCAAAGGATCAACTTTCTTCGAACAATTACCGGAACCTGGTGGGGAGCACATCTGCAAAATCTTCTAACGTTGTACCGAACAACGATTTTGTCGGTTATAGAATACGGTGGATTTTGTTTTCAGTCAGCGGCTCGGTCGCACTTCATTAAACTGGAACGTATTCAGTATCGGTGTCTTCGTATCGCGTTAGTTTGTATGCACTCGTCTCACACCATGAGTCTTGAAGTGCTGGCTGGCATGTTGCCACTCTCGGATCGGTTTTCAAAGTTATCTCTCCAAACCACCTCACCAGGTGTGAAGTTATGAACCCCAAAGTGGTCGAAAATTTTGAGAAGCTCCTTGAGTTGAATCCTCAAATTCGCTTCATGACTTTGTACCATTTGTACATAACACAGGATGTCAGCCCCCAAATCATTATCTCACTACTGGATCAGTATTTCATTTTCACTGATAGTCTTAGTTCTATCGAGGCTTTTCACTCATGAAAATACAATAGCCTCTAAGTGCTTTATCTTCGCGTTATTTTATCATCACCTTTGTAGGGTTCCCTTCTAATCGTTTGATCATGGGCAATGAGTAAGCGGACTTGTTTGCAAAGGTGGGCGCTTTGTAAGGCGATAATTACGATCGGCAAATCGCGTTCAATGATTTTTTTCCTTTTCTTCGTCAACATTCACTCTGCAGTTTAAATGGAGTAAAGGAGATTTGGGGCGATGGCAATATTCTATCATCCCAAAGGTGTCGACTAAATCTTGGTTTAGGGGGATGGATGTGGGTCGAGACTTCATTCGCGTGATGTCTCCCCTAATTATTCACCATATAAGAATCGATGGTAAATTTCATTTAACTTTCATTCCGTTTCATAATATTGAAAATTTAAGCTGTACATACAATCACAGATATCAGCATGGCAGTAAAAATACTTATTAAAAAAATGTTTCAATCATTCTTTTTTTAGTACGTCTTAAAACTTGTGGACTTCATTTTTGGAATCAGTGTACGATATTAGATTGCAAATGTAGGTCGAATATTACAGTTCATAAATTTTGTTTCAAATTGTTACCTACTGTTATTGGTTTCGCACAATGCTTCACTAAATATATAGAAAAGTCCCATTCAAATAATGGTTCGATATCGTTTAAATTACGAACATAGATTCCCTCGCCTCCACGAAGCTAAGACAAAAATATTGTTTGACTTTCTTCCTGCACCATGAGATCTGGTTCCATTCTACCAACCCCACTGTGATACCGCAACTTATGTGAGACACAAAGCCTTGAAAACAACCCAGATGCTTATTTACAGTCAAGCTATGGGGAGGAAGCAGGAAGATCCAACGCCGCAAAAACTTCTCAACTAAAATTCAAGAACAACAGTTCAAACCATCAGCACTCAAAGTTCAAGTATACACACTTTCGGAAATGAGTTTCCCTCCTTTCTGCTTCGTCTTCGGAAAAGGCTCATCCTGATGGCACTTTCAATTGCTGTATTAATTGGTGTACTAGTGCAAAGTTCTTTCCGGAGTTCAGATGCACCGCCGGTGGAAACTTTTCCAAGTTTCCCAAGAGTTCGGAATGTAAATATGGGTCGTCATCACTGCCATTATTTGGCTCAACTTTGCTGCCTCTCGATGATGGGGAATATTGTGAGATTGGTTGCTCTGATTTTGTAGCGAAGCCTTTTGAGCAACCTAGTTGCCTGTTAATTGCTTAGAAATAAGTTAGAAAATCGAATTCTGTTCGTTTCAATGTACTGCAAATCGTTACAAAAGGAGGAGCAAATCAACCGTGCAAGCCGTTGTTAATTCTTTTGTCCAAAGTGCAACCATGCAGTCCTGTGGGGTAGGTTGTGGGCGAGCATCACAAACAACACCTACGAACACGCCATTCTCTATGCTAGTTCTACAGGCGACGATGGCGACGTCGACGATTCGAGCGCGCCGGACGGAAAAGGATAACAATTTCCCCGTATGTTTGCATACTGTTCTTCTGTTTGGGGGTTCTGTGTGTATGTTGCTTGTTTTAGATTTTCCCTGCCTTTTGCCTGTTCGTTTGTGTACTGTCACCTGGTCCAGTCTGCCCGGAAAAGATGGGCGCGATGTATGCATCGTGTTAGACTATTTGTGCGGAACAATGGATAAGCTTGCTGTCTGTAGCAGTTGTGCACTTTTCCACAACCGTGGTCGGTTGGTGAAAAATAGCAAACAACAATCGGTTCCAATTGGATTGACGGAAGGCGAAGATGACATTTTTTTCCGTCGAATATGTTCGAGTTGGAGCGGAATTGAATGTTATTTTTTGTGATGTTTGAAGGGTTGAAACATTTGTATTGTTTGTAACTGCAACACATATTCGAAATATCGTTGGAGTTGGGGAGAGCCACAGAAAACCATCATTACACGCTCCGTCATACTCTAAGGTATGGAGGAATCCAGGCAACGCAAAAGTGAGGTTAAACGTCGTAGATGGCGCTCTTTTAAAATAGTTTTCCGAGCTGTCTAAGTCCAGTAATTGGTGATAAAAATGTAAGAAAATCGACGATAATAACGATACTGCATAATTCCATACAATTGGAAACGTAGCTAGGAAGTTATTAGCAATTTCAGTTTTAGATGAAACGATGTTTAACCTCACTTTAGCTTTAGTTGGATTTCTCAATTGAAAAATTCAATGTTGCAATACATGAGATGCTGGGTTAATCACATGTATATTCGATAGCCTTTTACCTCCTCCTAACTTTTAAGCGAAAAAAAGCGAAAAGTTTCCCACGCTTGAATTAAAGGGCGATACGGTCAAAATTTGGTCAATATCAACTTGACGTATTTCTTTCAATTTTGCATTTAAAAAACCTGAACACCCCTCATTTTGAAGGTGTGTGTGTGTGTAGAATGTTGCTCCTATTTTGATTTTGGAATTCACTCTTCAGTTGTCAAAATGCCTTCCAAGCAAGAAGAGCAGCGTATCAAAATTTTGCTCGCGCATCGCGAAAATCCGAGCTACTCGCACGCAAAGTTGGCAAAATCGCTAAAAGTTGCCAAATCAACCGTTACAAATGTAATTAAAGTGTTTGGGGAACGTTTGTCGACAGCCAGGAAGTCTGGATCGGGGGGAAATCGAAAACCGGAAGCCGCTGAGACGACAAAGAGAGTTGCCGGTAGTTTCAAGCGAAACCCTAACCTATCTCTCCGAGATGCCGCAAATAAGCTGGGTGTATCGTCTACAACCGTGCATCGAGCCAAAAACGAGCCGGACTATCGACTTACAAGAAGGTAGTGACTCCAAATCGCGATGATAAACAAAATACGACGGCCAAAGCGCGATCCCGGAGGCTGTACACGACGATGCTGACGAAATTTGACTGCGTGGTAATGGACGACGAAACCTACGTCAAAGCCGACTACAAGCAGCTTCCGGGACAGGAGTTTTATACGGCAAAAGAAAGGGGAAAGGTAGCAAATATTTTCAAGCACACGAAACTGTCAAAGTTCGCAAAGAAATATCTGGTTTGGCAAGCCATCTGTACCTGTGGCTTGAAAAGCAGCATTTTCATAGCTTCCGGGACTGTCAACCAAGAAATTTACGTGAAAGAGTGTTTGAATAAACGTCTGCTGCCTTTCCTGAAGAAACACGGTTGTTCCGTACTGTTTTGGCCGGATTTGGCATCTTGCCATTACGGTAAAAAGGCCATGGAGTGGTACGCCGCCAACAACGTGCAGGTGGTTCCCAAGGACAAGAACCCTCCCAACACGCCAGAGCTCCGCCCAATTGAGAAATACTGGGCTATTGTCAAGCGGAACCTAAAGAAGACCAAAAAAACTGCTAAGGACGAGCAGCAGTTCAAGGCAAACTGGCTTTCTGCGGCGAAGAAGGTGGACAAGGTGGCTGTACAAAATCTGATGGCAGGGGTCAAGCGTAAGGCCCGGCAATTCGGATTTGGAAAAGCGGAAGCCTAACTGAATATTTTTCCTGAATTTTATACTAATTGAACTTGAAAAAGAAATTTAATTTGATTTTTTAAATAAACGATTTCACCGATTTACACGCGTTTTCCCTTGACCAAATTTTGACCGTATCACCCTTTAGCAGACGAAACATACGGTGAACTGAAAGTGATCGTCGTATTGCTTATTTATTCTGTACACTGTTTAGGTTGTGTGATGTGACTGGATTTTTTTGTTTATTAGTGACACTTTACTCCAGGGTGCAAACAAGTCCTTCAATTTGTAATTTCCCTTTTCCCCAGTTTCATTACTTCAGATATCTACTGCTTCCTAAATATTCATTTTCACCTTATTACTGGACTTCGTTCGTTCGTCTTCGTGTACTTCTCTTTTGTAATAACACCTATATCTTCAGTTATTCAGTTATAACAGTTATTACAGTTATTATCAATTTTGTTCAATTCTTTCTAATGTTTACATGGGTTTGTTAATTCTGGGCCTGGTGCTATTTCCGATATGTTTATTTTTTAAATGTCATCATATGTACAGGTCTTGCTGGGTTATCGCACTTCCATGATTTGCGGCAAGATCGAGTCCTCACATTTCTCGAAATTGAGCAAATGTGATAAGGGAATGTCATCTTCATGGACAAGTTTATCTCCAAGAAGAACGCCGATTTTTCCAAGATTGCTGGATCACTGTGCTTCGCAGTTTAGCCCAGGCATCGTGAATCCATAAACATACATCTTCCAACAAGATTTGTTTCAAGCATTGATCGATGAATCCTAGAGGGTTTGAGCTGTTTAGTGGAATACTTGTAACTATAAATTAGAAGAAAAATTAGTAATCTCCATTTAATTCCAACTACCTTTGCTTATCTTCGACAGATACGCATATTTCGTCTACAATGTGCAGACTTCTTCAGTGTCTCGTACGTCGTACGTAGTCGAGTTATTAGTACGAGACACTGAAGAAGTCTGCACATTGTAGACGAAATACGCGTATCTGTCGAAGATAAGCAAAGGTAGTTGGAATTAAATGGAGATTACTAATTTTTCTTCTAATTTATAGTTTCATTGATCGATGTTGTTTTCGTCATCACGATTCATGACGTGAAGCAAAAGCTTTTCAAAATATCGAAGCTTGCAAGTTTGGATGACATTTTGATCCATAGGTTGGATCATGGCTGTGACATTTACTGACAAAAAGTAGACACATAGTTTGAAAAAAATTATGTTATTTTCTGCGTTGTGTAATGCACATAAAGGGAACGCTAGATTTGGCAGAAATTAATGGGATATTTCATGTAAGCCAGATAACCCCTGAATCTATCCTGTTGTATGAAACATTATGAACATTGTTGTATGGCGGATGCAAGATTGCAAACAATTTCGTTACTAACACTTTCTTTGGCTTGAAAAGAAACGAGAGGAAAATTTTTCGCGCCAGTTGAAATTCATTTTTTTTCTGTGCAGTGGTCAAACCGTCATCACTTTTCCGTTCATCAATTATTTGATGTGTATAGTGATTGTCCAACAGCAGAATAGCTTTCGGTGGAAAGTCTTTTTCAGCCGCAAATTTACGTACAGATGTCATAAAGTCACCATGGATCTAAGATTGAAAAATGTCGAAAAATTAAAAATGACTTTTTCGGATTGTGATAAGACAAATAATTCATTTGATAAATTTCCCATGAAAGGTAATTATTTAAGTAAACTTGCAAAAAAAATCTATGCCCTTGCGAGCAGCCTTCCGGCAGTTAACCGGAACATTCGCCATGGCGGACGAAAAAATGCGTGTAGGCATGTTTTTGAGTTCTTTCTTCGTTTTATTTATCAATTCCTCCTCAGTTTTCGCGGCCAAATTGTTGGAGTAGATCTTACGCTTCCGGTTGGCCTAGAAATTCTCGATGGGACGCAGCTGGGGGATGTTGGGCTGGTTCGTTGACTTGGGTACCACATCGATATTCAACCGCTCCACCTCTTCCAACGATCGTTTCGAGTAGAGGGCCGACACCAGATCCGGCCAGAACACCGCGTCTTCGCCCTTACGGTATATTTTGATGAACGACTCAACTTCCAGCGGGCACCTCGCAACATAAATTTCGCCGTTCACGGCCAGTCTCGAGCGAAAGAAGAGCGGCTTTGACATTCCCTTCTCGCTGATTGTCAGCCACAGTAGCACCATGGGAAACTTGGTGTGTGAAATGAACCTCACCTTGGAGCTCACTTCCTTCGTGGGGTAAGTAAAATACGAAGTGTCCTGCCAGTCGTTGCCATCCAGGGTGAGATAGGTCTCGTCGTCCATCACCACCGCCACGTCGCGATTCGCGGGATAATCGAGTTGACCATCTTATTCAACTGCTGCCGCTATGTCATTGCCTGCAGCTCCGAAACCAGTGGACGCGACTTCCGCTTTCTGACATGTATGTTCATGTTCGTCAGGTACTTTTTCACTGTTTGGCCGATTTGGGCATCCAAAAAGTACTGCACGATGTCCGTTTTCGACGCGGTGGAGTGCCATTCTTTGAACGCACACACTTCTGAACAAAATTGCTTTACTGTTTTTACCATCACGGTTAGAGTTCCATTTATAAAGCCGTCAAATATTGTCTGCTGGCTCATGGGTTACTATGATTTATGCTGCATGGGTTTCGTCAGTGCAAGTGAAGGTGAACCCATGAAAAATCAGCAATTTTTGTACATTTTTTGAAATGCAAACGTTAAAATCGGGCTTTACTGTATTCCAGGGGACCATAAAGTGGTCATATCTTTGTAGTGTGATACTATTTTTTTTATCATCGCTTTGTCCACGCGTAGGGTTCACAAAATTTGAAAAAAATCAGGGTTGCCAGTTTTCCTGGCAAACGTCAATTGAAGTTTTCCGATTTTTCCGAACAGCACAAACTTCAAAATATCATAACTCAAGAACGATTCATCGTAAACAATTTTTTCTTTCTTTCCACAGTGAAGGAAAACTGGTCTGAAAAGCCGGAAAATACATTTTCTGAGTCATGGAAAATTTAGCAAAACATATTTTTTGTTTATTAATTCATAAGCTCTTACATTGGTGAAATTTTGCGGATGGGCTTTTTTTTGTTTTTGAGTAATTCTCGAAAATGCATTACCCGTCACTCGTCTTCATACAAAAATGAAAAAAACTCCTAAAACTGTCGTCTTTTTGTTTGCTGGTTTCTCAGATGGTTACCTCACTTTTAAAATCAGTTCGTTTTTAAAGCTCAACTGCAAATCCTTTAAGGAGCCGATGGTCAATTAAGTAGTTCTTCAACAATAGCCAACGGCGTATTATTGCTTCTACGTGCTTGATTATCAAAGACTTACGTTGTCAAGGCAATGGCAATAGGGTGGCAATTTGGTGCGGAGCAGCATGTGCCCCTATATGGCCATGGAATCCTATATACAATCCAAATTTAATTACATATTATATTCAAATGTGTTTCCTTCATAGCGATTATACTCCTCATTGTCAAAGTTTGGTCAAAATAAATAAATACCTATGTGTTAAGAAATTTTTTTGAAGCCGAGATCAAAATACTGTAATTATTATTAATAAATATCACTTTATTCTATTGTTTACCAATCATTTCGTATACCGTGAAATTCGTGTTCAATTCATACTGTTGGAGGATCTCCGTTTCATTTGTTTATAAAGAGGAAACTTTACAATATATAATAGATTTTTTTATTCATCAGAGAATTAATTTACATAAATGCTTTGTTCGTCTTTTGATATAAACGCATGATATTTTTCTGTGCTTAGAAGTGGAACAAGATTATTTCACCTTTCCAGTAACTTTTTTCGACGTCTTGGCAATCTTAATCGTTTGCATATATTAATTGGGGGTCTTTTTTAAACTGTTGTTTTACTTCTTCCAATTCCGCCCAGTCATAAAATTGTTTAGTGTTACTTATTTCTGTAGTCTTTCTAAGACATGCGTCCTCAGCCATTCATTTTATGGTGCTACCTATAACATCACATGGACCTTTCCCGTGAGATGTTGGAAAAAGTGCCATCCTGCTAAGGTGTGGTCCAGTTAGAATCGGCACATAGACTATTACACATATTTTGGATATACATTAACAAAACAGTATTCTGTTTTAACTAAAATGTTCGACTTTATGTGACTTCATGATAGCCCAAAATCTCTATAGGTCTGAGCTGGGACAGTTTGGTGGGTTGAGTTCTCTCGGTATAAACTTAATCCCGTTGGTTTCATACCACTTGTGAGATCTGATGAATGGCAATATTCGCTTTTGGAGACATTCCGTTCTGTATAGCTCTGAATTAAATGTCTTATCAGTGATGAAAACCTTGATCTTCCTACCGCAGCTAAATTGCCTTTTTGGCCAAATCGCGGTCTGAGATGTTGGCGTTTGCCTTCATGTTCTTGATGGCTTTGTTCCGCAGTTGACGGTTGACAGTATCCGCCCGATGCTTGCTTTAAGGCTTGCGATCCGTAGACGAAGTTTCTCTGTACTTTTTCAAAAATTTATTTCGGGGAAAGCCCAACATTTTAGCAAGGTTTAACTCAGACCACGAAGGGTTTTCCAAGTGATTGCGCACAATTATTGTTCGTCTTTCTTCCATGTTGTATATCTCTGAAACACGTTAGAACTGCAGCGCGTAAAAAAACTTCTGATGATGTTATTGTTATAGGGAGCACATAAGATGTCACAGTTTCCAAATTCGACCACTAGGGTCGCTGTAAGAATCAAAATTTGTTGCTCCAATACTAAATGGGCCACACCTTATAACAAATTTCTTTTGAATGTCAGGATACTGTAATATTGGAGAACTTGTCAATAACGATTTCAACTTGCCGAAACATTGTTGACAATTTTGACTCCATATAAACCGCTGGCCTTTTCTTAGCAACTTATTTATTCGTTCTGCTTTGTTTGCCAAATTCGAAATAAATTTCCTAATCAATTAATTAATATTCCTATGAACATTTTAATCTCTTTTGAATTTTTGGATGCCGTAAATAATTTTATAGGACGTATTTTCGTTCCGCCTGGTAAAATTTACAAAACATTCTAAAACTTTTGGTTGTGTTCTTTTTAATCTCTGCCGTAGACAACTACGTCATCCATGTAAACAAAACATTGTACTCCTTGCAATCTGCTCAAAACTGTATTCATCAAGCGTTGAAAGGTTGCAGGAGCATTTTTCAAACCAAATGTCAAATATTCATAGTGACCAAATTTAGTAGAAGAAGCTGTTTGAGCTGCATCTGTAGGATCCTTTTTAATTTGATGAAATCCACAGGCCAAATCTAGATTTGAAAAATATTTGACTTTTCATAACTGATCTTAAATATCCGTTATTAATATGCATCACTAGTGGTAATATAGTTCTATTTTCTTAATCCTATAAAAACGACTATTAAAGGAGAATCCCATAGAGAATTGCTCTCGTTAATTATACCAGAGTCATATTCAAAACCGTAGTATTTATGGAATTTTTCAACATTATATGTAAAGGGTATTCCGATCAAAATTTGGTCAAACAGTAATGTTTGTGAGTCGATCAAAGTTTTACTTAAAAAGTTAAATTCTTTTTCTTTTCCAAGTTCTGTTAATACAGAATACAGGAGAAATATTCAGCTAAGTTTTCTTTTTACCGAATTCAAATTGCCGGGTCTTTTGTGTAACACCTTCCATAAGATTTTGTACAGTCTCCTTGTCCACTTTATTCGCCGCAGAACGCCAGTTTGCCTTGAACCGTTTCTCGCTCACAACAGCTTTATGGGTCTTCTTAAGATTCCGGTTGACGATGGCCCAATATTGTTCGATTGTGTGGAGCTCTGGCGTGTTGGGAGGGTTCTTGTCCTTGGGCACCACTTCTACGTTGTTGGTAGCATGGCCGTTCTTCCGTAATGGCAATATGTCAAATCCGGCCAAAATAGAACGGAACAATTGTGTCGCTTCAGGAAAGGCACTGGACGTTTTTGTAGGCACTCGCTCAGATAAATTTCCTGGTAGACGGTTCTGGTCGCAATGTAAACGTTGCGCTTCAAGCCACAGGTACAGATGGCCTGCCACCTTTCCCTGTCCGGTTGACGTAAAAAAATCCTGTCCAGGAAGCTGTTTAAAGTCTGCCATGACGTAAGTTTCATCGTCCTGTACCACGCAATCAAACTTCGTCAGCACCGTCGTGTACAACATTCGCGATCGTGCTTTGGCCGACGTGTTATGTTTATCGTTGCGATTTGGAGTCACCACTCTCTTGTAAGTCGACAGTCCAGCTCGTTTTTTAGCTCTATCCACGGTTGAAGGCGCCACTCCCAGCTTCTTTCGGCATCTCGGTCGGAGAACGGGCAACTCTTTTTGTCGTCGCTGTGACCTTACTGCATTTACTGCAAATATTCGTCATGCACCCAGAGCTACATCATCACGGTGTCTTGTTAAATCCCAAAAATAAAAATCAAATACTGGCTTTGTAGAGATTGATTATATATTTGTTGGTATACTAGAATGGTATTGTTTTGATCAACATGAAGTATTTTCAATTCCGAGCCAATCAAATAGATTCTCAATCATCGACAGACGCTACAAAAAAATCCCCAACCTGTACCTGTAAGCAGCCAGCTAAAATCAATTCCAAGAAACTCTTCCAATCACCACCGGTGTAGCATCAGGAGCAGTGATTCTTTATCAAAAACACACAAAAAAACCAAACTCCCCCACCAACGACACGAACACGAAGTAGAGCGTTCAAGGCAAATGACTTCCCATTAATTAAACTTTGAAACATTGTGGTTTTCTCGGCTGACTGGTGAGATCCTTCTTCCATTGCCATTATCGGTGTTTCAGTGCACAATACAACAGAGGGAAACTCCGGTTTTCATTCATCTCTCCAGTTGAATGGGGCGAGGCGAGTCGGAAGCGAACCGGCGAACAGATGATGGAAGGTGGAAAACACCAAAGAAAAACCACGAATTGGGTGGATGACGAGAACCGTTGCTTTTAGCTCGAAATGGAACCCTATATAAATTAAGCTACAGCCCAGCCAGCAATTGTTTCGCAGTTTGAGCTTTCCACTTTTCCTGGGTGGCATTGTGGAATAATAGATAACTTTTTAGTTAACGGCAGGGAACCCGATCCAAGGGCCAATCATGGTGGCAGCGGTGCGAATAGTTCATTTTCTTGTTCGTTTCGATTTTGGAAAACGAGGAAAAACCACTTCGGTGAGGGTTTGTGCCTGTGTGGGGAAGGTTTGACGTTAAGTCAGGCTTCTGGAGGTGGATTCGCTTTTTAATTATGATCTCTATTCTTTAGGGTTTTTTTTTAATTGCAGAATGGTGACTTGCCGTCTAGCAGATCGGTAAAGTCATGCATTTATTTACTGGATTTTTGATCCGTTTGAACGATAAAATCCAAGCACCATCCCACCCTCAGACTAAATTAGTGTACAAGAATTTACTTCACTGCGAAAATCCCCCTGACGAATTCTTCGAAATTCCTCATCGTAAGCCGAGAGCGGATTTACAAGATGGATCCTTCTTCTCTCCATCTTAGCATATCACAACATATGACGAGAAAAGACATTGATGAAAAAGCCCGACGATGAAAATGTCAGTTGCGGTGAGCTTTTTTGGTTGAAAATTTGTTTGATTACAAGTTGGCGGAATGTGTACTCCGAGTGGAACGACAAGTAAAGTGATTGCGGGATTACGTTAAGCTTGAGCTCCCATAGTCAGATAACCGTTCCTTTAGCATGTGAATTTTGCGTTACGAAAGTACTAGCGCATTTGTATGTCGACATATGATGTTTTTGATGGAGTTCTTCAGCATATGAATTCCCTTCTTTTATTTATTTTCTTCTTGAATAAGGTGGAATTAAAGAATGTTTTGACGTAGTTTTCTTGACGTTTGTTTTCTATAGAGCATTTGCAGCTAGAGTAGCGAACCGGTTGGACCCTACTCTCTCCAATCTGAATAAAAGAATTCCATGTGTTGGTTTCTACCCAAAAATACGTTTGCCATTTCAAAAATTCTAAATTTTCCAGGATTGATTTTCTATAAGGGCGTATTTATACATTAAACCATAAAACGTTGACTTTCTCAAAGGACCCCCGCTTTTAACCTCTTGATTTTTTTTTAAACAGCTGAAGTTACGTCTGTAAAGCTGGTGAAGAGTTGAAAATGCTCACTTCTTTATTTTTTTTATTTTTCGTTTGTACACGGTGTTCAATAAGTTCGGATACACTTTCAAAATTTGTTAAAAAAATGAAAACATGTTTTTTTATTTTTTGGATTTATGTTATTGAAAGCTATGTTTACAAGGAACGTTTACAACATTTCTCTTAGAATGACCCCCCCTTTGTACTCCTTAACGAGCTTCAAACGTTTCTCGAACGCGTCGCAGGCGGCACGCACGGACTGCATGGGCATTTCGTCCCAGATTTTGAGAATTACCGTCTTGAAATGATCCAAAGTGCTGACCTTGTATTCGTTCAGCTTCGCCATCATATAGGACCAAACAAAAAAGTCGAGAGGATTCAAGTCCGGGGAGCTGGGAGGCCACAAAGTTTTGTCCAGAAAGTCGGTTAAATTGTCCCGACACCAGGGCCGTTGAACCACATTTGCCGTATGGGCTGGTGCACCGTCCTGCTGGAACACGTAGTGCTCATCGCCGTAGAGGCTTTGGAGACTGGGGGCAACAACCTTTTCCAAAACCTCAGTTTTTGTAGTACGCCGCGTTGATTTTGACGTTTTTTTCAATAAACACCAAGGGTAGCTTACCACGTTTGCATACTGCCCCCAAACCATCACCGACGCGGCACTTTGGAACCGAGGGATGTTTATATTGGATTCAGGAACGCTGTCCCTCGATGGCGCCCACACCCGGTCATTTTGCACATTGTGCGGCTGCTGCAGCACGAACAGTTTCTCGTCCGAAAAAACAAACTCCTGACCAGCGTGCCGAGAGAGGATCCTCTTAGCTCGATCCAACCGCTTTTTGCTGGTAGCCTCCGAAACGCCATGGACCTTACGTTTTTTGTAAGGCCTGAAACCAAGGTCCTTGGTGAGTATGGTGTGAGCGGTTCCAATGGAAACGTTGAGATCTGCAGCCGTTTTCCGGATTGAGCGGTTCTTTTTGCGCCGAATTCGCTCCTCACGATCTTGATGACCCGTGGCGTCCTCGCTGAACGCGGCCGACCGGATCTCGCACGGTCATCATCGGTCGAGGACGTCTCCCGGTATCGCCTGATGGTCGTGTAGACAAAGTTCCGCTTGACCCCATGCGATTTCAGCAGCCGGAATATATCGCCGGGTCGCTCACCGTTCAAAAAACGCTTAATTACGAAGTCCCGATACTCTTTCATCGCGCGTAACAAACGAACAACAACTAACAGAATGTCAACACCGCGCACATTCGGTAGCGTATGAATGAAGCTAAAGCTGACACCAATACCAATGCAGAATATGTACATGGCGCATACCTACGCAATGATGAAAACTTGTATTCGAACTTATTGAACACCGTGTAAATACTTCAGGTTTTTTTACACGGTTTTTTTGCACGGCTTTTTTGCCCGGAATTCAGAATTAACGCGGTTTTTTTGCACCCGTGTAAAAAAAAACCGTGCTAATTCCGAAATCCATGTTAAAAAAACTGCGATAACATGCTAAGTCTTTTGTAATGAAAAACACTTAGAATATTTTGTGAACAGTGGAATAAATAGCCAAGAGACAAGCGAGGGCCCCTGGGCCAGAATACAAAAATTGGACCAGAGTGAACGTGTGTAGGGATAATACAGGTACATTCATGATGGTAAAGGGTGTCCACGATGAAATTGCTCTAACTTTTTAACCGTTGGGTATAATTTAATGAAAATTTGGGTGGGTGCATTATTTACATCCTGCAAGTTTTAAAGTCCTGTGATCAAAACTCGCGGAAATGGAGTCGAAAGAACAGCTCGTACGTGATAAAATCTTGCGCATTCATCACGAGAACAAGGATCTCTCGCATCGTTCCATCGCTAAAACGTTGGGAATCGCGAATTCCACGGTGTCGCGAGTGATTAAGTGGTTCGAGGAACGGTTGACCACCGATCGGAAGCCCAGAAGTGAAGGAAAAAGTATTCCGTACAACACCAAAAATCACAACCGCGTAGTTGGGGCCTTCAACCGAAATCCGAACGCCTCCGTTCGGGATGTGGCTAAGAAGCTGCACCTAAGCCGAAGTTTTGTCCAGAAGGCCAAAACTAAGGCTGGGCTTCGAACGTTCAAGGTACAAAAGGCCCCTAATCGCGACGAGAAGCAGAACAAGTCCGCCAAAACCCGTGCCAGGAAGTTTTACCTCAACATGCTGACGAAAGTTGAATGCTGCATCATGGACGACGAAACATATGTGAAGGCCGACTTCAAACAGATCCCCGGCAACCTGTTTTTCACGGCCAAGGATAAGTTCAGCGTTCCGGAGCATGTCCGCACTCAGAAGATGTCCAAATTTGCGAAGAAATTCCTGGTTTGGCAAGCCATCTACAGCGGAGTGCACCTTTCGTGACCCAGGACACGATGAACGGACAGGTGTACATAAAAGAGTGCCCCCAAAAGCGGCTGCTTCCTCTCCTGAAGGCCCACAACGTCCCAACAATCTTCTGGCCGGATTTGGCTTCATGCCACTACTCCAAGGACGTGCTGAAGTGGTATGCGGACAATAAGGTCAATTTCGTGCCGAAAATGTTCAACCCTCCCAACACTCCGGAGCTCCGCCCCATCGAGAGGTACTGGGCGATTATGAAGCAGCACCTTCTTAAACGACCTAAGGTAGGAAAGACAGTCGAGGAACTGAAGAAAGTATGGGTTTACATGCAAAAAACGGTTGATTCACAGGTTCGCAGAATCTTATGGCCGGGGTTAAGGCCAAGGTGCGGGCATTTGCGTATGGACTGTAAATAAAATACGAGTAAAATGGTAAAATGAAGTTTAATAGTTATTTCTCAATCCCTGAAAATTTGATGTCAATCGGATGAAAACTCGAATTTTGCGAATCAATTTTGTGTGTGGCAATTTCATCGTGGACACCCTTTACACACCATCAATGGTTATTGTTGAATAAACAAAAATCTGTTGAATTTATCAAATAAAAACTAAATTTTAATTTCAAAATACAAAACTGGAAAGACCGTTACAGGGGGAAAAAACTACAGAAAATTGTGTCATCTATGCGAATGACTCAAACTTCAGTGTCACTTCAAAAATATGAAACAATAGTGTAAGGTTGCATACAATCCAAGAAAAAGATGCAGAAATGTTTACATAATCACACAAATGGCGATGATGACATAAATCGCTCTCTTATAACGTCTGTTTATTGAAAGAAGTCTAATTTTCTAAAAAAAAGTTTACAGACTTTTATAGACATTCCCAGACATTTCAAATTTTTATCACAGACATATGAAAAAAATATCTGGCATCCCTGCGCAGGACTGACTTTTTGTTTTCTATAGAGCATTTTCAGCCAAAGTAACAAACCGGTTGGACCCTACTCTCTCCCGATCTGAATAAAATTTTGTCCATGTGTTAATTTCTACCAAAAATTACGTTTTCCAAGAAAAAAATTCAAAATCATCCTTGACTAATTTTATATAAGGGCGTATTTCAACTGGATTTTAAATTTTCAAAATTTTTCGAGAACGACTCATCTGGTCAAAATGTCGTCTTAGAAAAAGATGTAGGTAATAAAGTGTTCTTCAAGAAAAAAAATACACTGGAACTAAAAATGCCGTAAATTCATGCTAAAAAAACATAAAACGTTGATTTTTTCAAAGGACCCCCGCTTCGATCCTCTTATTTTTTTTTTTAAACATCTGAAGTTATGTCTTTAAAGCTGGTGAAGAGTTTAAAATGTTTTTTTTTTACTTTTCGTTTGTAAATACTCTAAGGTTTTTTTGACACGGTTTATTTTGCACGGCTTTTTTCACACGGATTTCAGAATTAACGCGGTTTTTTTTTGCACGGTTTTTTCAAACCGTGTAAAAAAACTGCAATAACATGCTGAGTCTTTTGCAATGAAAAGCACTTAGAAGATTTTGTGAACAGTGGAATGGATAGCCAAAAGGCAAGCGAGGGCCCCAGGGCCAGAACACAAAATAGGATCAGAGTGAACGTGTGTGAGGATAAGTGTGGATAATACAGGTTCATTCATGATGGTATATCTCGAGACCCTTAATATCTGCAAAGGTGCGGTCTTCAGCAAAGTTGTTCAAAGCAAAGCAATGGTTAAGAGCATTCAACAGATGGACCGTTCTGTGGGGAGTTCCCTTGCTTTGTGGCGCTGAGCATGCATAATTTAGCATTTTCAACTTGTTCTATCTCGTGATTCTGATAAGATGGAAAGTTCTAGTCATCGGAAAAGTTGTTCAGCAGGTCATGGGCATTTAATCGCCGCTACGTGGCGTTAGGAAGCCTTCAAAATTGAGCATTTTCAACTTGTTCTATCACGTGATTCTGATAAGATAGAAAGCTCTTGTTTTCGGCAAAGTTGTTTAGAATGTCAAAGGCTTTCGAAAGGTGATCTATTTGGTTTGGAATTTCACCGTATCGTGGTACTAGTAGGGATGCAAAACTGAGCATTTTCAACTTGTTCTATCTCGTGATTCTGATAAGATGGAATGTTCTAGTCTTCGGCAAATTTGTTCAGAAGGTCAGGTTCAGAATTCAAATGATGGACCTTTTTGTTTTGGATTGCACCGCTACGTGCGCTAGTGGGTATGCAAAATTGAGCATTTTCAACTTGAACTATCTCGTGATTCTGATAAATGTTTTTTTTTTCTTGAAGAACACTTAATGACCTGCAACTTCTTCTCAGACGACATCTTGATCAGAATAATCGTTTACATACTATGATTTTTTGAACAAATTAAATTTATATTTTACATAAGCCTAACTAAACTATTTTCGATATATTTTTATTTGAATGAAACTATGCATACGCGTTTGGCTTAGGATACTGAGCATTTTCCGCGCTAACATAGATTTTTGTGACTCAAAAGTCAGCTTGAAAAAGGACCTAAACATTTTGAATAGTACTTCAATTAATAATTAATTAATATTTCTTATACAATATTATTTTACATTATTAATAATGTAGCTCGAAAACTTTTGGTTGTACAAAAAAAAACTGTCTAAGAACAAATTGTGATCCTTTGTGTGTAGGTTGTAAAAAAAATATACACAGAGAAAAATTTTTTTTTGGAAAAGAAATTCGATTTTTATTTTATATTTTGACTGTAAAAAGTTGAAGTGATTACTCAAATTTTAGCGAAAACTCCCGGATGGAGAAATGTCAGGGAAAAAAGTTTCAAGAACATCAACTTTTATCAACATTTTAATATTTGCGAGAACAAACGTATTCTGATTATATAATCTGATTTTGAATGTATTTAAAAAAAATGTCAGCTCTTGATAATGACCTTCGAAAGAGCATCCGTTCTCGAGATATTTGCGATTTAGTTTTATAATACTCGAATAATTTTCTAAAATACGACCTTTTCATAAGTTTTTCAAATTCTCCAACAACAAGAGTTGGTTTTTCGAAATATATGATAAATTTTACGCTACTCTCTTTCTGAATTTCTGAAGATTATTGAATGAACGGTTCAAATATAACAGATTATAAACTATAGAGGATTCATAGCGCTACTGTTCGTCTTGTTCTCACACGCGAACATGCCGAGTACATAACCGTCACATAAACACAATGTAAAAACCAGGAAAAGATATTTTGCCAACCGAAAAGTTAGAAAAAGGGTCACCCATATCAAAACCGAACAATCCTCGTTTTTGAGACACACACACAAAATAATTTAAGCAACGGAGAAGTTGATTTTACCGAAAATTATACATTTGTTCTTCAAGATGTCGTTCAAAATAATTATTGGAAGAATAACTGATGACGATGGCATTGCCCACGATGGTGGCGGGCGGATTGCAACCCTTAGTCGCACGGGATTGCAACTGTTACTCAGGGTACCAGCGCGACCAGATCTGCTGCAGATGCTTCTAGATGCTCGATGTGGACTGCTTTGGTCGAAAAACAGACTAATATGGCCACGTAGACTTTCGTGGGACCACGGTTTCTACCTGCTGACTTTACGTAAAAAGGTCCACAATAATCGACACCGCAAACGGAAAACGGACGCGTTCGCCCTTCGCGAGATCCGATAACTCCCCAGCTAATGTTTCCTTCTGCGCTAAACGGCAGAGCAGGTGTTCAACGTGTTGGAGCTCGGAAGTGGTGAGTGATGCGAAGAATAATGCTTTGACTCGGTCACTAATGGTCATCGTAGGAAGAGACGATCCGGAACTGCGCAACTCTATGCGCTCCTTCAATCGTTGAATGTAGCGGCCGCAGAATGCAACCACACGGCGTAACTTGTTGTAGAGAGAGTAGCGAGAAAACAGATTTCCACAGAAACCTGCTTGTGCGGAGGTCATTGCCAGAATCGGTGCCTTGCGCCCTACTTCGGATGCTGCAGGGGAGTTCTCTTGGTCGATTACGGGCAACATTCAGGCAACAAGGAGAGCCAGGAAAGGCCGTTGATGATATTGAGGCCACGCGAAATATCGTCGACGGGATTTTCAGAACCAGCTATGTGCCTCCAGTGGTTTATGTTTGTGGTGGTCTGGATCTTCGACACGCGGTTAGCGACGAATGTTTTCCAGCGGGTTTGAGCGGCGCGCAGCCATTGAAGCACAGTGCTGGAATCGGACCAAAAATAGGCGGTAGTGGTGATCGTCAGCGAGGTCTCCACTTTCTTGAAGAGCTGCGTTGCCAGATGTGCTGCACAGAGCTCTAGTCAACAGGTGGACTTGTACACCTGCCGCCGATTCCGTGCGGACAAAACAACAAGCTCTATACGCAACCGAGGATGGAAGAAATGGAGTTGAATAGCAGCAGCATCTGGCGAAAACACGAATCGAGGAACTTGGACTTCAGCGAGAATGTGCAGCGTGTTGTGGAACTGCTTCCACTCGTGTTGAAGCTGCTCTGGCAGCGGAGAGTCCCATTCGCAGAGAATTCCACCATGCTTCAATGCCCATAAACGCTGCATGAAGAGCTTTGCCTTCGTGATGACTGGACCGAGAAGGCCCAGCGGGTCGAAAATCTTGGCGATGACATCACCTTCCGCTTGGTCAATATGGCAGCTGGGAGAAGTACTTCGACCTTGAATCGGAGGTTGTCGGCCTTTGGATCCCACAACAGACCGAGCGTGGAGATTATCTACTCATCCTGTAGATTTTAGAGAGGTTGGATGGCCAGATCTTCTGGCGGAACATCCTGGAGAACTTCTTGGGCGTTCGATGCCCATTTTTCAGCGTAAATCCAGCAAAATCTTCCACCACTCAACAGCAGCGGAATAACTCAGCCTGGTCAATGGCAATCTGCTGGAGTGTCTTCGTTGCCAAATACGGTGCCCTAGCTGTACCGTATGTGACGGTCTTTAGTTCGAACGTAGCGATTGGATCGGACGGACCTCTGCGATAGCGGATACGAAGAAAACGGCGATCATCTGGATGATGCAATACCTGCCTGTACATCTTCTCGACATCTGCTACAATAGCAATGCGTAGAGTCCGGAACGTTGTGTAGATAGAATACAGATCTTGCTGGGCGACGAGTCCAACAAAAAGTGTGTGACCTTTGTTGTCGTGCTGGATTCCTTGAAAACAACGTGGTGAGGAATGTAGGAGTGTTCAATTTGATCATCTACCGGCTCTTCGTGCTTGTGACCAAGCTGTAGATATTCCTACATGAATCGATGATATGAGTTCTTGGTGGCTGGATCTCTATCCAGTCGACGTTCCAAGCTCAGGAAGTGACGATCGTCAATCGACCTTGATTCTCCGATAACCTTTTCGGGATCTGTAGTCCTTGGGAGACGCACGAAACACCGTCCTGCAGAATTGCGTGTCGTAGTAGTGGCGAACAGCTCTTCGCATAGACCTTGTTGACGATACGCCTTACCGATCACTCGAAGGACTTTCTTCGCCAATTTATTAGCACCGAAAAGAATGCCGCCATACAAAGCACCCCACCAAAAATACCCTAAGTCCCGTGTGGGGGCTTTTGGTTTTGGTTACTGAATAAACGTGAATAATGTATGAAAAGGTCGTATTTTCGAATATTATTCGAATATGATAAAATTAAATCGGAAAAATCTCGAGAACGGATGCTCTGACGAAGATCATTACTGGGCGCTGAAACTTTTTAAAACACTTCGAAAATTAGATTATATCATCAGCTACGTTTAATCTTGCAAATATTAAAATTCTGAGAAATTCATCAAAAGTTGATGTTCTAGAAACTTCTTTCCCTGACATTTCTTCATCCTGGAATTTTTGCTAAAATTTGCGTAAAAACTTCATCTTTTTACAGTCAAAAAATAAAAAAAATCGAAAAATATTTTGTTCAGATATTTAAATTTGAATGTTATTTTCGATTTTTTTCTACGATTTTTTTTCTGTGTATATTTTTTTCACAACCTTCACACATAGAGCCACAACTTGTTCTTAGACAGTTTGCACACCCAAAGATTTTAGAGCTACAAATTATTATTTGAAGTGATATTCAAAATGCTTACGCCCTTTTTAAAACTTACTCTTGAGTCCAAAATTGTTTTGCATCAGTGGAAAAAAATTAATTTCGTGGGTAAAACGTGTGTACAAATGTTCAATTTAATCGGAGACACTTGAAGTTGGTCGGTAGGTTATTTCGGCTGAAACACTCCTTATAGAAAATTAGTCCAAGAAATTTTAGGATTTTTTCATGAAAAATGTTATCTTGGGTAGAAACTTACATATGGAAAATAATTCATTCAAACCGGAAACTGTCGAGACAAAATCATTTTTTTAGCGTTTCTGGCTTCTGGCGAAATACTGGGGTTCAATTTAAAATAAATCGAATTGCGACCGTCACGAAAATTGGTCAGGTTTTGAGCGTTAATATCTCAGTCGTTTCTCCAAATATTTTAACAATTTTTGCTCCAATCGATCGGAATTTTGTTTACGTATCGATAACAGTGGAGAGCATTGTTTATGTTGTGTCACATACTATTTTAAAAATCGTATATGTTAAGCTTTGTTTTCCAAAGTATATTAACTCAAAGGCTTACATTTATAAGCGTACAGGGTGCGGCAGAAAATAATGCGAAAATTTGTTCTATTTCTTTCAAATCTCATTTTCAACTAATTCAAGCAATAATATCAACATTTTCGAGTGCAGTTATCTTTATAAAGTCCTTTTCAACCAATTTATTCAATGTGTCCTTCATTTTTATTATTGACATCCTCGAGCCGACGCCGGAAGCCAGAGCATGCCTTTCGGACGTAGTCCTCCGACAATGACTGCCATGTGCGTGACTTCAGGGTTTTCACACTAGGGTGTGATGTTTTGCAGGCTCGTGCTTCAACATATGCCCAAATCGAATAATCCAACGGATTAAGATCTGGACTGCTAGGGGGCCACAAATCCTTCGGCCAAAACTTCATGTTATCGTTCAACCATTGTTAGGCTCGATTGGACGTGTGACACGGCGCTCCATCCTGCTGTAGGACAACGTTTTGGTCCTCGGAGAAATTAGCATTCACCCAGGGAAGCACTTGGTCCTTTAAAATACCGATATACACTTCGGTATTGATTTTAACTCCAGCATCAATGGAAACAGGCGGCATTTTCAAACCGTTGGACGCCACCAAGCCAAACAACATGACACTAGCCGGATGTTTGGTTTGAAATTTGAATTTCACTGTTTCCGGAACGTTCTCCATTTTCTGCGGTGAAATGAACCGGTCCGTGCGGCTGTTGGCCACAGCATCGATGCTGAAAAGCTTTTCGTCGGAGAACAGGATTATCATTTTTTCCTTCTTCAACAAGGAAAGAAATCTCTTGGAACGATTCACTAGTGGTTTCTTGACCCGGTCCGTAATCAAGTGGCGTTTCACTCTGGCTCTGGAAGATGCATGCAGGTCTTCTTTGATGATTCTCCGCATGGATTTCTCCGAAATATTGGCTTCCTTTGCAAGTTTTCTTATGGAACGCACCGGGTTGCGAGCAATTTTTGCACGGACCGATTTGATCAGGTTCGGCGTGCGTGCAAAGCGTGGATGTCCGCTTCCCGGCTTCCGCTGCTTAGGACCATCACGCAGGGACTTTTTTATGCGGTAAACTGTTGCCAAATGGCACCTTAAAGCCTTGGAAAATCTTTTTCGGCTTCTTCTGGGCGAGCAACAAACTGGTGATCACTTCTTTCGCGAACATTTTGACGACTTTGCAATAAAACAAATAAAATGTTTGGATGCAGCACTTGAAAGTAAACATAAACAAATACACTTTCGACAGAAATTAGTCACTAGCTACACTAGTTAATACTCAAGTTTGAACATTTTCGCATTATTTTCCGCCGCACCCTGTAAGTTTTCGCTCTTGCAATGATATTTTAATGCTCTCGATGTACTTCAAACAACAAACTCGAAACTTTGCATCTAAGACGTAAACACGATTACAGATCAGTTCGTTTATTTGTTAGGCTCAGGCGTGTGTAACACTTTGCGGAGCTGATGTTCAATATTGTAATTAACATTGTTTTAATTTTTCGATTTTAGTAAAAGTGGGGCGCCAATTACTCGTGGCTAGCTCGAGATTAATGGGTCACGTTATTACACACTTGCAATGGTTACTTCCAGTATGAGTGGACAAGAAGAGAGTTGATCGATATGGTGTTTTCTGTTGTGTCGCTGTGGTGTGTACTTTCTTTTTGCAAGCTTAAATTGTTAAACATGTTCTTAGTGATGTAGAAGGAGATGTTCGCTCATCACCATGAGGCACCGAGAGTGAACAACAATGTTTTTGGCTAGAATTAAAGATATGAAGAGAAAGTTTTGATAGTTCCGCTAGTGTGCGGCAGGCTTGGAAATTTAACAGATGTTTTATGAAAATTGAGCGAAAAGGGCATGTGTACAGTGGTACTCGAACCAACGACATTTTTGCCTAACATCCCACTGCGGGGTAGGTCGAAGCTTCTTAGTATATCTATCACAGGTAAATGAATCACGCCGTCCGCAAACTGACACATTCATTTAAATACCTATGGAATATCGATCATTTTCTTCAAACAAACTCATGTGCTATACTTTATCATAGTCAACATATAATCAAATCTAAAGGGTTTTACAGTGTGTACTTTTCTCTTGCCAGTACTGTAGTTCCTCTATAATATGGAAAATTACCCTATAGATGATTACCTGTACGCATTTTCGCATAAGAAGATTTTTCTTTGAACATTAACTAATTTCTACGTATCTATTAGCATCACAATGGAAGAAAATTCCCCCTAATTTTCCAACGAGCTGCCGTTCCCCACTTTGTTGTGCTAATCTCATTACCATTCTCGCAGGTCGTTGCGCTCTTAATCCACCATTCTAGCTTCTTTTAAGCCAAATGGAAGCCCCGCATAAAACTTCCCTACAGTAAAAAATAAACACCAACAAGTAAATCCGATAAGAAGCCCCATTTCCCACTTCCTTTGCAAAAACGACAATAGCGCCTGGTTCAAGTTTGAAAAATTAACTTCGGCCGGTCTAATTTCCAACCTCTCGGCAATTCAACGGCAGCGGCTACGAGGACGACGACAGTCCATTAGACATTTCGGTTGATTTGCTCGGAGGAAATGACCTGGTGACAGAAAAATAAATCAGCCTTGGATCGTCTTCTGCTGCTCGGCGCAAAAGGACATCGTCGGAATAAATTATGAAACAAAGTGCTTTCACTTTTGACACCCTGGTCTCCACCGAAGACAAACCGAATGAAATTAGAGCGCTGCTAATTAGTATTTCAAATCAACTTAAAATCGTAGCAATTGAAACCGAAAGCACTCAGATCAGTTGAACTTCACTGATTATGGTTGGCAACGGGAAAACCAGCAAACAAAATTCGATTTCATCCTCGCAAATTCAATTTCATAGCTTGATTGATCTTCTTTTTTTACATGCCGGCATGTGTCAAATAACTGGTTTCGGCACCGCCGTAGCGGAAATGCAATCAAACATGTTCATATTGTGCCAGGGGTAGATGAAAGCATTTCCCGCTTCATCTGTTACCAGAACACCTGATGATCGTGACAGGGTGGAAAGTGGAAACCAGGCAGGCTGCAACACGGGATTGCATTTTCGCGTAGCAACTCTTTAATGAGCTTTCGATCGATTTTGGTGTTGCATGAGCTACTTCTCCTCAAACCACCGCACAGATTTAAACTTACTCATTAATCTGACATAGTTTTTTTGCTTTTGATTGGCGTTGGTCGAATGAAAAACAAATTTCCCAGAGCAAATTTATCATTCGACATTAACTTTCACTCACAAGGGCCGACATCAGTCAACCCTCCAAGCAGTTGGTATGCAAAGTCAACTGGTGGGTGAGGGCGCGCAATCCGTAAACAAAAGCATAAAATGGAAGAAATGCTGCCGGGCACCAACTTGACCCAAACACGATTAAAAAGTGCTCCAGACGCTGCCCTCTTTGCGAGACTCGAGAGGACCCTTGCAGAATGCTCCAAAAACACATCCACCGACACTGAGGGCGCGGAGGGACAGGGGGAGATGTTGGCTGACGGAGATCTTATAGTTTATGGTTTCCGGATCCTTCCACCAGGACTATGACACAGCGAAAGCCAAAGGAAAATTCATTTCCAACCGGAGCACAATGAATTGCTTTTTCTGCCATTATTCCCATCGTAGACGACGACGACGACGACGACGACGACGGCAACGACGGCGAGACGGGTTTGCCTTTTTCTTTCGGTCTTCCGGTTCGAGTTTCCAGTTTTGAGAAAGCGGAACTTTTTCCCGTGCAGGGTTGCTCTAGACAGCGAAGCGATAGAAGTGCCAATTTAAATATTAATGACGAGTGCTGGAGCTAAATTCCCGGATCGGAAACGCTCACTACTTTATGGAACAAATGTGACGACCTTGACGATCCTCGACGAAGGCAATTTCACGAGTAGCCGAGATTAAATTTTCCAGAACAAGCTGTCCGATTCTCCTGTTTCAACGATTTTCGAGCGAGCCCTAAATAAAACAGATTTTTATTCTGCCTAAAGGAAAAACCATATAAATCTTGAGAACGGTGCGTGTTGTGAAAGGATGGATTTGAATGTTGTTGGAACCGAAGACAAACGAAGGACCGGAGAATAGGAGTTTGTGTATCCGCTTTTCCGTCGCTTAAACATACAAACCAAAAAAAAAATACGAGTGCAACCACGTCTAGACGTCTGCCAACCATAAAGTGACATTTTTTGGAGCTGGAAAATCCCCTTTTTTCCTTAGTAAAGTTTTTCGGAATAGCATTTTCAATTGCGTCGTTGTCAGCGTGGTTGAATGCCAACAACAAGTCGCTTGTTGAGTGTAGTTGGAACAGTCGTTAAAGTGCAAACAGACGTTATTAATTTTTAAACGAGCGTCATCATCGCCCTGGGTTCACTGTGTTCCGTTTGGTAAGTGGAAAACAGTTAAATTTTCATCAACATTATTTTGATTCAAGTGTTCAATGAGAAATGATGACGACTGTCTGCCTAGTAAAGTTCAGGAAAGGCAACTTTAATTCTAGACAGATCTACCGTATTTAAATCATTGCCATCCCTTGAGGTGTGTGTGCGCAACCGTTCGGCAGAGATCCATGGAAGTACACCCAATCTTAACAAAGCCCTGCTGATTTAACATCAAGAGGCTAACTTTCCCTCTCCTTGAGTACCAAAGAAATTTTGGTGGAATGGACCGACGTATCTCAACAACGCCCAGAACCAATCAGAGACTCCAAATGACATCGCAGACGAAGTTTTAGCCGAACTTACAAAGGTTAATATTACCACAGTTCCGGCCATTAACGAAGAGGCGCTGACAGTGTTTTCCAGGTTCGGTTTGTTCCGGAAACTCCAACGAGTAATTGTCCTAGTCCAACGAATTACCCGAAGCTTTCGGCTGAAATTCCACAACAAACGAACTCTGCAACCTTGCATCTAGTTGTATGGAGTCATTCAACTGTAAGCTCAGGGTGACGATATTTATTGCGTGGCATCTAACGAACCTTGCAAGAAGATAAACTGAACCCCATTTACAAGGATGGAGTCTCACGCGTTGTAGGAAGGCTTCAAAAGTCTCGCCTGCCTTTTTATACCAAACATCCATACCTCATTGCGAATCGTCCACTCACCGATGAAATCATCCGCACTTATTACCAAGAGAACACGCATATTGGAGCAACTGCCCTATTGGCCACCCTTAGACCGTATTTCTGGTTTTTGAATGGAAGGTCGTCGATTCAATTTAGAACAGCAGATAAAGCATTATGTGCAATCTATTAATGTACCGATTTTAAGAACTGGCAATACTACTAAAACCATTTCAAAAACACTTTAAAAGCTTTCCAGAGCAATCCACGAACAATCTCAAATAAATCTAGAAGCAAGCAAGAACTATTCTTAAAGAACTACACAGGAAGCATCCTAGAACAATCTTGAAAGCATCTTTAAGCTATTATGGGTCTATTCGAGAACTAGTCTGCATGTATTCTCAAGCATCCCAGAACTACTCTGAAAGCATCCGAGTACAACATTGAAAGCATTTCAGAACAATTCCTGACGCATTCTCAAATGAGCCTGAAAGAATCTCAAACCAAATCTCGAAGTATCTCGAAACTAGTCTGAGAGCAATCTTAAAGCATCCAAGAATTATTTTGGAGACATCCTAGTACTATTCTGGAAGCATTCAGAACAATTCTACAGGCATTTCAAAACTATTTTGGAAGCATTTCTGGAAGCAGCAATTAGGAAACATCCGTAAGCTGTTTTGGAATCATTCCAAAACAATCCTGAAAGCATACCAGTAATATTCTGGAAGTTTTCTGGGACAATTAAGGAAACAACTTCGAATAACTCTGGAAGAATCTAAGAATTTTCCGAAAACTGGATGCATACTTTTTGAAGCATCCCAGAGCTACTCTGGAAGTATCCCAGAATTACTCAGGAAGCTTCCCAAAATTACTCTGCAAGCATCCTGGAGCAATCTCTGAACTATTATTGAGGCATTCTCAAATCAATTTAGATGCATCCCTGATCGAATATTAAAACATTCCTTCATCTTCTTCCTAAGCATTTCTAGCTTATTGCTTTCGCAATTAGCTAATGGCTTATCAACAAACATCAATGCTGAATAACGGTTTGTTCAAACAAATTTGGGGAAGTTGTTCAGCTTTTTCATTTAGAAAGCTGAATAACTTTGCCAAATATGTTTGAACAAGCAGTTATTTGACACTGATGTTTGTAGGGTTCTTCAACTAGTGTTCTAAATAGTCTTACACAGAGCGTTGGATGCCAGTACCATTCTTGCAGTTGTGAGATTGTGTGGCAAGCACAATCACAGCTCAGATCGCGACATTTTCTTTGGAGAAAAAAATTCTTACGAAAATACACAAAAAGGTGTTTCATTGACTACGACGGGAGGTCAACCAGCTTGAGGCTAAAAATCTCGGTAATCACGAAATTTAAAAAAAACGTTTCCTAGGACAATTTACAAAGCGACTCAAAATAGCCTTGAAGGCATTCATACTAATCCTTGAAACTTCTTGAAACTACTCTGAAAACGGTTGGATAGAGCGTGGCAAGCAGGGTTTGATAGCTCATTTGAAAGTACTCTGAATTTCATCGAAGAACTCTACATGCTGGATTACTCGTGCAATCAGAATAACTTTGGAAGTATCCCTGAACAATTCTAAAAGTATTTGAGAACAGTTCTGAGCGCAAAATTTCTCGAATCACTCGATTAGCATGCCAGAACTATTCTGAAAGCATACCAGAACTATTCTGAAGCATGCTAGAATTCTCCTGGAAGCATGCAATACGAACCCGAAATCTTAGGTTTATACGAGAACTATTTCGAATACATTTCAAAACTTGTCTGGTAATCTTCAAAATCAATTTTGGGATCATCACAGTACTGTTCTAAAGGAATCATTGAAAATCCTGCAAGAACATCAAAACAACATCTCAAAGAATCTCTGAATAATTTTGGAAGTATTTCGAATCTATTCAGAAAGGGTTCAAAAACAATTTTGGAAGCATTCGTTTCAAATCTACGGATTGTCTCAAAATAAACAAACTGTAAACATATCACGACTACTTTGGAAGCATCCCAGAACTATTCTGGTAGCATTCAAAACATGTCCTGGAAGCATTTCCAAATTACTCTGGAAGCATTCCAGAATTTTACTGGAAGCATTGCAAAACCATTCTGCAAGCAATTCAAAACTTTCCAGTGAATCCCAAAAACATTTTGGAAGCGTTCTAAAATAATTTAGGAAGCTTCACATTACCATTTTGGAAACATCCAGACCATACTTCAGAAGCATCTCAGAATTACTCTAAAAGCATTCCAGACAAATTCCGGGAACAATTTTTGTTTTGGTCCGTTTGGAATGATGTTGCTTAGATCTGAGATGTTTTAAAATAACGGATACACTGAATTTGTAACAATGAAAATCTTGAGCCAAATTTATACCGAAGTAGGCCTAAACCTCTACACCGGCTCTTTAAAAATTGATTAGAAAACGTAAGCGTAAGCCTTAATTTAGAAATGGGTGCGATTCAAAATTAATCGATTCTTCCAAAATTTAGACCAAATTGACTGTTGCGTCTTCGCAAAAACCAACATGAGACCACTTTCAAAAGTTGTAAAATACGCGCAATTTAAAGGTTTCCCACATCTAATTGCATCGCGGAAAAAACGCTGTAGAAAATTAACCATTGGGTATTTTCTCTTCAAAAGTTGGGTGAACATGAAGTAGTTGTGAGTGTTTATTTTTTTTTGTTGAATTTTTTTCGCTGTCAGTTTTTCTAAAATACGGAAAAATTGTGTCACCCGAAAAGCAACGTCGTGAATTGATTCTACGCAAGCTTCTGGAAAATCCTCAACTCTCTCATCGGGACATGGGAAAACTACTCGATATCGTGCAGTCAACGGTGTGATTAAACGTTATAACGAAACTCTGAGAATTGAACGAAACGAGAAATGCGGTGAGAATGGATGTTCTATTAGTGATCAGGATCACAAGTGTGTCGTGAAAGCGTTTAAGCGGAATCCCAATACTTCGGTCAGAGATGTGGCCAAAAAGTTGATCTGTCCAAGTCTTTCGTTCATAGAGCCAAGGACCGGGAGGAACTGCATACGTACTAAGTGCAGAAGGCTCTAAATCGTGATGGCTTTAAGATGTGGCCACACACGGGCTCGGAAACTGTACACCCAGATGTTGCCTCATTGTCTCATCATGGATGATGAGACTTACGTCAGAGCGGACTTCTGGCAGCTTCCGGGGCTAATGTTCTTCACCGCCCATTACAAGTTCCGATGTTCCGGTGGGAGTAAGGAAGCAAAAACTTTCAAAGTTTGCCAATGGGGTCACTTTCGTACCAAAGGACATGATTCTCCCAACGCACCGGTAATAAGGCCCATCGAAAAGAACTGGGCTCAGGCAAGACATGAAAAAAAAGTGGGTTTCCGTACAGAAGAAGCTGCAGTCAGATGTTCTACAGAACCTAATTAGTGAAGTTAAGCGAAAGTTGCGAGCGAACTGTTTTATGGTATTGACGTTGAATGAAATAGATATGCCAAAACATTACTAATGGGTTATTTTTTATTGTCTGAAAGGATTGGTCAACTAGATTTTACCGCGTTTTTTCGTGATGCAATTTGATGTGGTACACCCTTTAGTGGACAAACTCCGGATTTCGGATTCCGGAAATGAAAAAAACAGAAAGTTTACTCAACTTAACTATGTATAGTGTCAGTTCTTGTTACAGATACGTGTCTACTTTACAGGGTTCACTTTTAGAAAAAAAAATTTCGATACGCCTCTCCGATGATCGATCGTGTTCGTTTGTTGTCGTTTCTTTCATCATTGCTTTGTCCTTTATCGTGTTGAATCGTTGAAGCGCTGCGACAAGCAATCTACTGTACGAAAATTTGCACATCGAGGAAGGCGTTGAGTTTCGGTATCAAATGTTTCCTTCATTCCAATAACTGTCCGATTGAAGTCAGGACATACATCCCCTTGCTTAAGACTTGAAGGCTTCAAGGCAGAGGCAATTCCGGCAGATCGGATGAAATGCTGGAGAGCTCACTATCCCGTTGAAAATCCTCACTGTCCCTGGTTGGAGGTGGTTCAAGTTTTGAAACGGACCGCCTGACCGGTTACGGTCTTTACGTCAGCGACTGCCACTAGCGTGTCACTTCCGGGGTAAGTTTTAACTATTTTGCCATATTTCAAGGATTGCTATCCTCAATCATCACCACTACCATTTCTGGAATTATGTTCGAGGTTGTCTTCGTTCACTTCCCACGGATTTGTAATTTGAACAGATAATCTGCAGGTGAAGATACTGCCATCTGGACAATCTTTTTCACTTCACATCAAGATGCGATGGTTCAGGCACTGGTTCGATGGTCCAACTGCAAGTGAGATGGTGTAATCGGCATTGGGCCATTAGGATCAGAAGACTATGCATATCCGCTCTATGCAGTTGAGTTGAGAATGGATTCTGTGTGGCTGAGTACCGTGGTAAATTCTTCGATTATCAAAGTTGCATTCTGCAACGTGTGCTTGATGTGGATTTTAGCAGTTTTTACGTTAGCTTCCAACTGACCGGCTAAAATCGGGGCTATTGGTGAAGAGATCATGGAGTTCATTGAAGACACCGCTGAAGTTGATTGCATTATCTGATAGGATCATCCGAGTCAATCCACGGTGGTTTACGAAGCGGTCCAGGGTCGCTTTGAAACATTCTAAGGTAAGGTTTGATACAATTTCTATCTTAATGCATGATTTTTGTCACAAGGCATGGTACAAAAACGGCAATGCAGCCCTTGAAGATCTTTGTGCAATATTTTCCATCATGTACCATCATTGGTCCTGCATAGTTCACTCGATCACTCGAAAATCGGGCAGGTTTACCGTCAGCTGTTGGATCTTTCGTGGTTTAGTTTTATAACACGGGATGCAGGAGCGTATATCCTTCCGGGCTGTGAACCGACCTTTCAGAAGTCACGAAGAATTATAGCTAACAGACTCGCAGGTCCGACATGTAGATTTTCGTCATGCAATTCTCGGACGATTTGTTCAGTTATTGGCTAGTGGTTAAGTAGTATCATCTGGTGTTCAGCATAGAAAGGGAGACTCATATTCTGCAACCGTCCGCCAGCTCGTAGTACCCATTCTGGATGAGTGGACACAGCGAGCAACTCGTTTTGGAAGCTCATTTGAAAGTACGCTCTGAATTTCATCGAAGAGCTCTGCACGCTGAATTACTCGAACAATTGTTTCCAGTGAAATTTTACTGCCCAGTCAGTTCTTCCAAACGCTGACGTCCAGTTGGCTTCTTGATTCAGCAGTTCCGAACGACTGGAAGGATGTACGCCACAACCCTCTTTAACTAAAACTAGAAAAGTGGTAGGTATTCGATCGTTGCTAAACTTACGATTGCTTCGGCTTTAGGGTCAACCCCCCCCCCCCCCCCTAATTCAGTCGCTAGAGGTGCAGCTACAGAGGAAAACCATCATGGAGGTGGCTGGGTTCGATTCCCGGTCTGGTCTTGGAGTGTTTTGTAAAGGGAAATTATATTATTGTGCTTGCTGCCCAATAAAAAAAATGCAGAACAAGTGTTGCCATCCAAAGCTCTTAAAAAGGAATTGCACTTAAATTTGTTATGTTTTTGTATTCTCCGTGTTATGTTTTTGTATTGTTATGAATTTGTATTCTCCGTGGAAATAGATCATGTAGCTAGATTATCTGATTTTCTGACTTTCTGAGTTTCTGACCTTCTTATTTTCTATTTTCTTTATTTTATTTTTAATTTTTTGATTGCCTGATTATCTGATTATCTGATTGTCTGAGTTTCTAATTTTCCAAATTTTTGTTTTTTTTTTATTTTCTTTTTTTTCTGATTTTCTAACAATCCGATGACAGCTGAGTTTTGAGTTCTGTCTTTGAAGTTTTGATTTCTGACTGTAAAATGTTTACTTATATTTTCACATTGCTGACTTCTGATTTTGAACCTCGGCTTCGGGATATTGACTCTGATATCTGCCCTTATCATTTTTTACATTTTATTGATAAATTCTGACGTCTGACTATTATGAGATTTGTTTTGGTGCTCTAAGTTCTGACTTCTAGGTTCTAAATTCTATGTATTGACTTATAACTTTTAACTTTTAAATGCTTATTTATGATTCATGATATCCGACTCATGACTTTTGCCTTCAAATTTCTATCCTCTGACTTTGGACTTCTGATTTCTACATTCAGAATTCTGATTTCTATTTCTGAGTACTGATTACTGATCTCAGACTTTTGACTTCTGAGCCCTAAATCTGAGTTTGGTTTCTGACTTCTGACTTCTTACGTCTACTTTCATATATCTGACTTCCAACTTATCAATTCTAAATTCTGACTTATGGTTTTCAACTTTTAACTTCTAAATTATGACTCGTGATAAAGGGTGTCCACGATGAAATTGCCATACTATGAAATTGCTCTAACTTTTTAACCGTTGGGTAGAATTTAATGAAAATTTGGGTGGATTTAGTTCATAGTGCATTATTTACATCCTGCAAGTTTTAAAGTCCTGTGATCAAAACTCGCGGAAATGAAGTCGAAAGAACAGCTCGTGCGTCATAAAATCTAGCGCATTCATCACGAGAACAAGGATCACTCGCATCGTTCCATCGCTAAAACGTTGGGAATCGCGAATTCCTAAGCCGAAATTTTGTCCATAAGGCCAAAACTAAGGCTGGGTTTCGAACGTTCAAGGTACAAAAGGCCCCTAATCGCGACGAGAAGCAGAACAAGTCCGCCAAAACCCTTGCCAGGAAGTTGTACCTCAACATGCTGACGAAAGTTGAATGCTGCATCATGGACGACGAAACATATGTGAAGGCCGACTTCAAACAGATCCCCGGCAACCTGTTTTTCACGGCCAAGGATAAGTTCAGCGTTCCGGAGCATGTCTGCACTCAGAAGATGTCCAAATTTGCGAAGAAATTCCTGGTTTGGCAAACCATCTGCACGTGCGGGAAGCGGAGTGCAACTTTCGTGACCAAGGACACGATGAACGGACAGGTGTACATAAAAGAGTGCCTCCATAAGCGGCTGCTTCCTCTCCTGAAGGCCCACAACGTCCCAACAATCTTCTGGCCGGATTTGGCCTCATGCCACTACTTCAAGCACGTGCTGAAGTGGTATGCGGACAATAAGGTCAATTTCGTGCCGGAAATGTTCAACCCTCCCAACACTCCGGAGCTCCGCCCCATCGAGAAGTACTGGGCGATTATGAAGCAGCACCTTCTTAAACGACCTAAGGTAGTAAAGACAGTAGAGGAACTGAAGAAAGTATGGGTTTACATGCAAAAAACGGTTGATTCACAGGTTCGCAGAATCTTATGGCCGGGGTTAAGGCCAAGGTGCGGGCATTTGCGTATGGACTGTAAATAAAATACGAGTAAAATGGTAAAATGAAGTTTAATAGTTATTTCTCAATCCCTGAAAATTTGATGGCAATCGGATGAAAACTCGAATTTTGCGAATCAATTTTGTGTGTGGCAATTTCATCGTGGACACCCTTTATACGACTTCTTTCATCCGACCTTCAAGTACTGATTCATTGTTTACTTCTGACTTCAGATGTATTGATTTTTGAATTTGGTTTCCTAACATGTTACTGCTTTTAATGTTTGCCTTTGCTTGAGATCTGATTTCTGACAATAAACTTCTATCTTCTGAATTTTGATATTGTCTCACTTCTGAGTTCTGCCTTCTGGCTTTCTGACTTCTGACTCTTAATTTCTGAATTATTAAGTTCTGAATTTTGACTGGTTCTGGTTCCAACTTCTGCTTTCTGGCATTGACTTCTAAGTTCTTTTTGAGTTGTGATTTCTGACTTTTGAGTTTCGACTTCTGATTTCTGGTATCTTACTTCTGACTATTGATTTTTTTTATTATTACTACTGCCTTGTGACTCTTGGTATCTAAATTCTTTTTGACTTTTGACTTCTGATTTCTGACTGTCAGTTCTTATGTTCGTAGGTTTTTTAGTGACTCTTTAGTAACATGAGCAGTTCCATAGTGATTTGCAAATCGTCCTTTCTTTGCATTTTTTTTCATTTAGTTAAAATTTTGCATAAACGCCTAATGACCAAACGTGTCGGTTGGCATCATCAGTTAATAATTTTGAATTTCGACCAACTTTTGAGAAGGGCCCATAGCAAAATGACTGATTTGTCTAAACAAAATTATAGCTCGAGAATGGTTTGTTTGATCGAATTGGCGTCTTCAGCAGAGTTATAGATAGTGGAAGGGACTATTCAGAAAGAAATCAGTGCACTGTAAAAAAAAACTATATGGTTATACTAAGGTCTTTTTTAACACGGTTTGTTTTCGGCGATAACTCCAGGTTAGAGTATGCAAAACCCATAAATGGTGGAACCATTAATCATACTGGTAGGGATTAGTATCGCAACGGTTCACGATGTTTCTCTCCGAGAACTCTACGTTAGAGATGACGAGAAAAACTTGAGTGATCTCAGACGTTGCAAATCAAAACAAACCCAAAAAAGAAGAGAGTTCCTCTCCCATGTGCGCAACAAAACAGAGTGCGTACAATATATCGCTAGAATAACTATCACAAAGCCATCAGTGGTACATGAGCACTTTCCAAACGTCATCTTTTGCCTGTTGAGGTGGCTGATTCGTCCGTGCCTTGACCTACCCCGCAGTGGGATGTTAGGCAAAGGGTGACGTCCATGGTTTGAGTACTACTTTACTCATGCCATTTCGCTCAATTTTCAATACATCTGTTCTATTTGAGTTGAAAAGTTGAGTTGAAATCGCTGATGAAGTAACTTCATTGTGTGTCGTAGTTGTCCAAGTAACTCGTGTTTTACCCGTGTTAAATTTGTTTTATTTTGTCGTGTTTAGTGGCGCTTAATTTATTATTGTATCATCCGTTCCTACAAAACAAATTTTGTTTGTCTGGTGCCAATTCACGTATATAATTCGGGTTTTAATTTGCATGTGTTGTGTCATTTGCTGCGTCATCGCATTTTGATCGCTCCGCAACCCATTGTCTGCTGGCCAATAGCAAGCCTATTGTCGTTCACATTGAGCCAAATCCGTCCCCGTTGTGCTGTTTCTTGCGTTACTGCGGTGTGTGCATACCCAAAGGCGATTTCCCGAAACAACGTGTGTGACGATGAACGGAGAAAAAAATTGCGCCAAGTGCTGCGAAGCGATTGCTGGCATTGAATTCGTTTCTTGCCGCGGATATTGTGGTTGCATGTTTCACATGACATGCGCGAATGTGTCTCGGGCTCTTTTGGGATATTTTTCGCCTCACCGCAAGAATTTGTTCTGGATGTGTGACAAATGTGCAGAGCTGTTCGGAAATTCACATCTCCGTGCGATTACAAAAGTGGCCGACGAAAAATCACCGCTAGTGTCTCTCACAGAGGCTATAAGCAATCTGCACACCGAAATAAAGCAGTTGTCGCAAAAGCCCGTGCCTTGTATTCAGTCACCATCGATTAAAAACTGGCCCCAGATCGGTCCTATCCGAGCTGCCAAACGACTTCGTGGACCTGATTTGGCACATAAAGTAACCGAATGCCAATCTGGTTCGAAGCAGCTAGACAGCAGTGTGAAGTCTGTTCCAGTCTGCGCAAAGCCAGTGAACAAATTTTGGCTCTACCTGTCTCGCATACGGCCGGATGTTACAAATGAGGAAGTTTTGGCAATGGTGAGAGCAAACCTTGACACTACCCAGGATCCGGAGGTTGTCAAACTGGTTGCCAAAGGAACTGACACCAGCAGCATGACCTTTGTTTCATTCAAAGTCGGACTGGATCCATCACTGAAGACAAACGCACTGAATCCATCGACGTGGCCGGAAGGAATCATGTTCCGTGAATTTGAGGACAACTCTGCCCAAAATTTTCGGAAACCGTCAGCAGTTTATTTGACGCCAACATCCAGAACACCGCCTTCAGTGAGCATGAAGCAATAAACTACAGTACATCACACGTTTGTAAACCGGGACGCACCGAACATAGCACTATGGAAGCCCTCAACCCCCCCACCGTAGTCGAGTCATTCCAGCCAGCGACCAACAGCCGTCCCGACCCTACGTATGGGTGTGGGGAAAGGGTCTTCCAAACCGTGAACACAGGCAAGTACGAATTCACTAATTGCCCGCCAAGACCTGATTCGCCTTCCGTTTCCAGCATTATCTCATTGATTCCTGACGTATCTCAGCAACCACAGCTTGACAGAAGAACACCGGGACGCACCAAGCATAGTAGTTTATGGGTTTACTACCAAAACGTCCGTGGGCTGCGGACCAAGATCGACGAGTTTTACTGCAATACCATGGATTGCAATTTTGACGTTATCGTTTTAATTGAGACGGGGCTCGACGACGCAATCAATTCAACGCAGCTTTTTGGGAACAATTTTAATGTATACCGATGTGACCGAAGCCAAATGAACAGCAGTAAATGTCGTTTCGGAGGGGTTCTTATTGCTGTGCATCATCGGTTTATCAGTAGCAGTGTTGAAGTGTCCAGCGGAGAAACGTTAGAACAGGTATGTGTATCGATGAAGATTGGTTCCAAACGACTTTTGCTTTGTGCCATTTATGTTCCTCCAAACAAAAGTAAGGATCTCAGTATACTGACCGGGCATATTGATTCGATCCATGAGCTTGTCAACAGAGGCTCTGACAACGATTGTCTACTGGTATGCGGTGACTATAATCAACCTGGAGTGACCTGGAATTTTTCTGATGGCCAGATTCAACCCGTGAACTCTATATCTTCATCGAGGGCTAGCACGATCTTGATTGACGGTATGGATTTCTTCAACATGCATCAAAGAAATCTCGTGCACAACCACCTATGACGCATTCTCGATTTGTTCTTTTGCCCAATGGATCTTCCTGTTGAAATCTCGAGTTCTGTTTCACCACTATTACCGATTGACCTTCATCACCCGCCACTGGTTGTCTGTGTACCATCTTTAGTTGATGACGATGTACCATCGCATGGTGTGAATAAGAATGTTGTGCGGGCGTTAGACTATAACAAAATTGACTTCGATGCTCTTTGGGATTTTCTTTCTGTCATTGACTGGGATGCTCTTTTTGCTGGACTAAATGCTGATGAAATGGCTGAAATGCTGTGCGCTGTACTAAATGATTGGATAGACACGAATGTTCCTTATCGTCGTCCCGCTGTTTCTCCTCCATGGAGCTCTGCTTTGCTACGAAAACTAAAACGAACACGAAATGCTTCACAACGTAAACTCCGGCGATACCGTTCCCTGGCAAATAAGCGTAGTTTTCACTTGGCATGTAATGAGTACCGTAAACTTAACTCGTCACTCTACAAATCTTACGTTTTACGGGTACAAACTCACTTAAGGCGAAACCCCAAGAGTTTTTGGAGTTATGTAAATTCAAAGAGGAAAAATACTACTATGCCAGCTAGCGTGTTTTTGAATGATGTTGAAACGTCTATAAGTAAGGAAAAATGTGAAATTTTTGCTACTCATTTTTCGTCAGTGTTTGCTGCGGAAAGTATTAACCCGAGTGAACTTAACTCCGCTGTTTTGGACGTTCCATTGAACCTTGTAGACGTGGATATTTTTGAGATAACGCCCTTGATGGTAAATAATGCCATCAAGAAAATAAAATGTACATTCTCGCTTGGACCAGATGGTATTCCGTCTTCAGTGTATTGTCGCACTAATTGAGCTCTTGTCGAGCCGCTCTGCAGGATCTTCAACAAATCTTTTGCCGAATCGAAATTTCCCGCAGTCTGGAAGGAGTCTTTGATGGTTCCGGTACACAAGAAAGGAGACAAACGTGACGTCAAAAACTACCGGGGAATCACTAATCTGTCAGCTGCCTCTAAATTGTTTGAGATTATAGTGAGTGGTTTCATTCTCGAGCGCACCAAATGCTACATCTCTGGCGATCAACATGGTTTCATGCCTGGACGTTCGGTTACCACCAATCTCTTAGATTTTACCACGACCTGTTTTGATCAATTGGAGAAAGGGGCACAAGTAGACGTCGTCTATACTGATCTAAAAGCAGCGTTTGATACAATCAACCATGAAATTCTGCTGGCGAAGCTTTCAAAACTCGGCACATCGGAAAGATTGACATCATGGCTGTGCTCGTATTTAACAGACAGGGCTCTGCGAGTAAAACTTGATACAAGCACTTCCTGTTTCTTTACGAACTCGTCAGGTGTTCCACAGGGTAGCAACCTTGGACCGCTGCTGTTTGTTTTATACTTCAACGACGTATTGCTTCTACTAGGAGATGGCTGCAGGCTTGCGTATGCTGATGATCTAAAGCTGTTTTTGTAGTACGGACTGCCGAGGATTGTACTCGTCTTCAATCATTATTGGATCGATTCACTGATTGGTGCCGTCGGAATAAACTTATGATCAGCATTCCAAAGTGTATGGTAATGTCGTATTACCGCATCAAGCAGCCGATTGTTTTCGACTATACCATCAATGGCGTCGTTCTACATAGAACCGACCAGTTCAGCGATTTAGGTGTTCTACTGGATCATAAATTATCGTTTAACCTCCACCGCTCTGCTGTGATTTCTAAGGCTAATCGCCAGCTAGGGTTTGTGTCAAAAATCTCAAGAGACTTCACTAACCCGTACTGCCTGAAAGCTCTCTATTGTTCACTGGTACGACCGATCCTAGAAAATGCCGCCTTGGTCTGGCTTCCTTATCAATTGACTTGGAGCTTGAGGATAGAAACAATACAGCGCAGGTTTATCCGGATGGCATTGCGTAATCTACCATGGCGTGATCCGCAAAATCTCCCGCCGTATTCAGATCGCTGCAATCTGCTGCAATTGCATACTTTGGAACGTCGACGGAAAAATCAACAAGCGGTTTTTGTTGCTAAACTTTTGAATGGAGAGGTCGACTGCTCGAGGCTTCTCTCTCAACTGAACACCCGAGTTCCTCCGAGAGCATTACGGAGTGGTACTCTTCTCCAACCCCGATTCCATCGAACAGCGTTTGGAAACAACGAACCTCTAACAGCTATGATGCGAGCGTTTACGACTTTCGAAGAATTGTTTGAATTTGGCGAATCTTCAGCTCACTTTTTGGCTCGTGTTTGTAATGCCCGTTTTATTTAGTTTTAAGTTTGTGTCATGTAGACAATAAGTCCGATGAACTAAATTGATTAAATAAATAAATAAATAAAATTTCCAACCTACCGTACACTGACGGAACTTTCAACACTTTCTCTTCATATCTTTCATTTTAGCAAACATTACTGTCCACTCTTGGTGCCTCATGGTGATGAGCGAACATCTCCTTCTACATAATAAATCTCTTAGCATTATTTCCTTTGATTTCATTCTGGCGACCTATTATTCTCAATATTCAATTAATTGTTTCTAGCCATATTCAAAAACTTAATTATTCAAAGCACACAAAATCCTCTTGTTTTGACCTTTTTCACCTCTGTCATTCTTGGCAACTCATTATCACAAACTATCAGCTCGTGTGCCTTTGTTCTGCCGTTTTGCTCCACAAAAGGACCGATGCGTGTCGTTTATGATAATGCCAGGACCCATGCACCCACTTGTCACGTCTCCCACGCCATCAGTTATTACCATTTTGATCCTCTCTGCTGCGTGTGAGCATGTGCACACGGCTGATTGATTTGCCGATACAATTGTGCGCATTTTTCCTGTTGTCTGTTTCATCGAATCAATCCATCAATTATCACGCGCCAAATGAAAAACACGCCAGCCGTCGCCACACGCATCTAAACAATGATATTTTCCACTCCGAATGAGAATCAGAATTCCGCCGAACAAAGTGCTTATTATGACTGGATTTTATTATTAATGAAATTCCGTGAACCACACCGCACGGCTCAGCGTGGCTGGATGAACTGAATTCCAGAGTATGCTGATTCGATGTGGGTATATTTTGTGATATCAAGAATGGTTATTTAACCACACTTTGTATACTGATGGGGACGCATGGTTTTCCATATTTAGTTTTTCCTTCTCTGCCACGCTTTTCATTCGAAATCAGAACACGCAATCGAAATGGTAATTGAGAATTTTATTAACTAGGTTTTATTCGGGGAAATGGTTTGTGTTTAACGCATTCGCACTCTGTCGAGATCGAATTTATGGATTTTTCTGCGAACTTTTCGATATCATAACCTCATTCCAGGAACTGGCATTCAAATTTCTAATTGAAACGCGTTTTATAGTTCATCATTCGGAGCTCGACGATCGTCCAAGTCAGCCATTAATCTCGGAAAAGAGCTCCACCCCTGCCAATCCCATTAAGTTCCTCAAACCACATGCGACTACAATTACAATTTGTGCAAATGAAAAAGCTGTTTGTTCATACCTCATGTCTCCATTTCCACATAAAAAACCCCTGTTTACCGTGGTTGGCAAAAAAAAACAATAACAATTGCACCAGAGCCATCTAGTCTGCGAGACGAAAGGAATCGCCTCCCCCCCTCTTCGAAAGAGGACTCCATTATGATAATTTTATGTTGTTACCAATCCTTTGCCTTGGCCGTTTTTATTTCCGCGATTCGAGGGTTCGCGCGCGTTCCTCAAACCTCACTGACTGGCTCACGTAAACAGACACGCGATTGCACGCCGTTTTTGTGTTTGTGTCTAAGTTTTTGCCCCCCGTTCTCGAATGTGATTGCTTTCCCTTTTTTTTCGCTTACTCAAGAGAAATGGCTCCGAAGCATGCAATCGGCAAGAGGTGTCTCATTGAGCTTTTATGAACACGGGACGAGGGGCGGCTCCCGTTCTGTTAGTCAATAAATTTGAACTGGAAAATTTTCACCAGATTCTCTGGCTTGCACTGCGAGCTTGTGCCTTAGCCGTTGCTACGAGGATTGAATGGGTTGAAATGGCTCAACATAATGAAAAACCTCGTCCGGAGGGGATTCGTGTGCTGCTTTTTGTCGAGAATAAAGTTGATTTTCACTTTTATGATGAATTTATTTTTATGGTTATGGAAGTGTTTTATTTTCCTCTTTTTTATTGGCCGTATGTGTTATTGGTTCAATGTATTTTATGTGTCTATTTGAAGATGATTTAAGATAATGTCAATTCGAGAAACGTGCGGTGTTTCAATTGATTTTTAACGTTGTTGTTATTAACAATAAACTACTTTTTTTTAAATTTAAATAAACCCAATTGAAACAATTTCAATATCATAGGAGAAGAAGGGAAGGACTACAGTAAACTAAATTTTTAAAGATAATTTGGAAAATAGCTCTTTTGCTCATTACAGTCGTTCTATGATTCGATAGCGTAAATAAAAGAAAAACTTTAGGTTCATGTGTAAATTTTGAAGGAACAGAAAGAAAAGATTAAATCATTTTCGTTCTAATTAATAAAATTTTGGCCGGTTCAGTTCAACCCCAGAAAAAGATTTTTCGTCATTCTTTTCACCTGAAATAAAAAATGTGTGTAAGACAGAAGGTTGGTAGATGACTGGACGATGCGCCCCATTGGTACTTCGCGTACCTGCAGGTATAAAATAGATCCTACTGCGATTCTTAGCCTCTTGCCCAGTAACTCCTATCTGTACCTCCCCGTGGTGCCGACTGGGGTATGAGTAACCATAGGAAGGAAAGATCGGGTAACCAACCCCAGTGGGACCTTGGTCATATGCTGACTAGAAAAGGGGGGCTGCCCCTTTTCAAACGGTGCAGCCTATCTGAGCATCAAGCCGCCCTTTAAAAAATCATTATTACAAATAATACAGAAGTTAATACGGACCGGAACAATCGGCGGCTCATTGGTGACCGCCGATAACGACACCAGCAGAGAAATACAAAGGCGCATTATGGCTGGCAATCGTGCCTACTTTGGACTCAGAAGGACGCTAAGATCGAACAAAATTCCCCGAACCAGAAAGTTGACCATCTACAAGACATTAATTAGACCGGTAGTTCTCTACGGCCACGAAACAAGGACATTTCTAGTGGAGGACGAACGCGCCCTTGGAGTTTATGAACGGAAGGTGCTGCGTACCATCTACGGTAGAGTGCAGATGGAAAACGGAACGTGGAGGAGGCGAATGAACCACGAATTGCACCAGTTGCTGGGAAAACCTCCCATCGTACACATCGCAAAAATCGGTTGACTTCGATGGGCTGGGCATGTCGTAAGAATGCCGGACGACAGCCCTGTGAAAATGGTTCTCAAAACGAACCGACAGGTACAAGAAGAAGAGGCGCGCAACGCGCAAGGTGGATCGATCAAGTAGAAGGCGACCTGCGAACCCTCCGCAGACAGCGAGGCTGGCGAGGTACAGCAATGGACCGATTACAATGGAAACAACCTCTGTGTACAGCAGAGGCCACGCTGGCCTTAGTCTGATTGGTAAGTAAGTAACGGTAAGACAGAGAGGTAAACCTTTCTAAGACCTTGTCTTGTATGCAGCTTTACTTAATAGCAAGATCAATCTGAGCTATCGCTATAACTTTGAATGAAGAGCCGAAACGGAGGGTCGGACCCATAAGTAGATTACCAGCGGGAACATAGAAATTTCATTCCAACGTAGGATCCAACAAATCTAATGACAAAATTCGCAATAGTGTTTCACCTTTCTAAAGGATGGCTTATTAAGGCGGGTGCGCCACTCTTACTGAAATTGAATAGATTACACTGAAATACAACACCAGAATCGAATCGGCTTAACATTCAGCTTTATTAAGTTTTATTAAAGTTTTATGAAAGCCACAAAAAATAAATTTGGGTTTCTTATGGCACCAAGCGGTGCCAATAGGTTCTTTTTTTTTGTCAGGTTTATGAAAACCTACACAGCTTGTTTACAAAGATCTTAGAAACTTATTTTTTCAAATGCCGTTTACGTCTATCAAAGGTTTTACTTTGACTTTATGAACGCCTAAAATGCTGTTGGAAACGCCATTTTAGGAGTCATTCCTATTAAAAAACATTTATTTGTTCTAATTTTTTTATTTCAAATTTGCCAGCAACGTTGTCTGCAGATGATTTTTATAACTTGGAAAGATTATAGTTTTCACGTGTAAATCTTGGCGATGTCTCTTACCGTTAGCTAATAATTAACGATTTTCTTATAAAATAACACCATTTTCAAATGTGTGTTACTCAATTTTAAATAATAACCTATCTCCAGTTTTTGAGACATGATATGCAATAATAGTAATACTTTCAAATTCTGTTGAGAAATATTTTTTTGATTTGCCCCAGCTAGAAAAACCAACATTTGAAAAAAAGCCAATTTTGGAACATGAGAAGTCGTGGTTCGCCGGCTAAGATGGGTCGGTGGAGAGGTGGCCAATGCTCGTCGGGCCACCCTATCTTGGAACAAATAAACCACTGTCCCATTTTGTAAGTGTCTCCAGCCACATCCGTACTGTCGGTCAAAGTTGGCTCTCAGGCGTTGGGATGAATTGCCTAGTTTTCCAAATGAAATACCACTATCACACTCTGTGAGTGGTCCCAATAGCATCCTTACTGTTGGTTTAAATCGGTTCAAATCGGAAATCGCTCTTATTTTTAAATATTCAACTTGACAGATTATCGTTAACCAAAACGAACCCTGCTGCTACCCAATCCTGTTATCCAAAATCCCAGTGATTTCTCGTGGAAGTGCAGTGGATTCTGTGGCTTCCAATAAAGCGAGTATCACGTCAACATATTCCTACCCTTACTTGACCTGTATTCGGACGGAGCCGGCGCCGGTATATCCTTAGTTTGGGATCACCCGTTTTTACACATTGAAGAGGTATGTTAGTCCCAAGCATCATCTGTTGGTTCTTTGTGTAATAACAGCTGATCTGGCAACCACGGAGTAGCAACCTCGGGCGGTCAATTATGCTCATGCTCATGCTCATTTGAAAAAAGCCAATTTTGTTTTCAAAAACCATAATAACTTTTGTTTGACATACGATAGAGACAATTTCATCACACCAAAAGTTGTTACTTTTATTGTTCAATCAATGAGAAGACAACTATGCTGAAAAATTTGAAGTAAAAAAGTTACAGCAAAAAACTGAAACACATGCTCTTATTCGGTCATATCAAAAGGTACAGAAAAAAGTATACCATCAAAGTTGCTTGAAATTGTTTATTCCACATTTTTTCGAGTAATGTATGCCCTTATTTCTGCAAATAAAAGAGTTAGATTTTCGATTTCTCTAAAAATAAGGACCACTCTAGTTTTTATTAACACCAGAGTGTGAACGTCTTGTTATTAGAAACAGCTTTTATGGAAAACGATGTTGCTCCAAAACTTCAAACTTAGGCTGAAAATGTTACTTTTTAGCTAAATTCGCATTCCGGCCACTGTGCAGTGGTTTTAAACATGACCAAATTGTTTTACAGTTGTCATTACGAAGATGAATTGGCTTTCTGGCTAAACTGTGATTTTTTTCATTCACCATAGCAGAAACAGAAGGAATAATAGAAATGTGGAAAAACAAATGTACCAATGTTTAAATGTACTGCAAATGAACTATAGATAGGAGACCAATTTTGGAATTCTGACAGATAACTTCAGTGAATTCCATCAGTTTTCAGGAAATTCAAGATGAATTTATCGAATATATTTGTTTTCATTTTGTTATTGTTGTTGTTGTTGTTGTTGTTGTTGTTGTATACTCGCATAATTTCCTAGGTGCATTAATTTTTGGCACTTATCGTGCCAATATTCACCATGAGATTAAATGAGCGTATGAGTTGGAACATGATACGCCGCTAGAATTGTTCCCTCCCATCCCTTGCCACTAGAATTGTTTTTCTTAAGGAGTGTATCGAAAAGTAGTTATAAACTTCCAAATAATAAAATAGGCATGAAAACATGGTTAAAATTAACATACTATTTCAGTTTATTATAGCTTAACATGTTTACAAAAGATCCAAACGGAAAAACTAGTCATCATGTTCATTTCTGTAGAATGCCCGTACCTTTGATTTGACACCTGCCATCAAATTCTGCACAGTGACCTTTGTGCACTTCCTGGATGCCGCTGCCCAATTTTTCTTAAAATCGGTCATGTTTTGGGACACTGTACCATCCTTCTTAAATATACGCTTGACTATTGCCCAATAGCGTTCGATCGGTCGCAACTGGGGACAGTTTGGTGGGTTGATGTCTTTTTCTACGAACTTGATGTTATTCTCCGTCAGCCACTGTAGAGTGGATTTGGCGTAATGTGCCGATGCCAAATCTGGCCAGAAGAGAGGAGGGGACTGGTGCTTTCTATACAATGGTAGCAACCTGTTCTTCAAACATTCCTTTTGATAAATCTCAGCATTTATAGTTTCTTTTGTATAGAAAATTGAAGAACGCAAGCCACATGTGCAAATAGCTTGCCAAATGAGCACCTTCTGACCGAATTTCTCCATCGCAACAGTCGTATCTGCGGTTGGCACACGTTCCCCAACAGATTTAGTATAAAACTGCGGCCCCGGTAGCGTTCTTGAATTTTCTTTAACGTATGTTTCGTCATCCATCAAAATGCACTGGTCGACATTGTCCAAAATGCAGCTGTACAGCTTTCGAGCCCTGGTTTTGGCACGAGACTTTTGTTCCGGAGTTTGTTTGGGCACTTTCTGCTTTTTGTACGTCTTCAAGTCATTCCTGCGCTTGATTCGTTGAATCATTCCGATGCTGGTCCTGAACTTCTTGGCTAGATCGCGAGTAGAGGCAGATTTGTTCCGTTGAATATAATCCACAACTTTTTGGTCCAAATCGGGGTTGCTGGAGCCGGGTTTCCGGCCACTTCTTGGTAAATCCTTGAGGGAGCACTCCTTACCAAACTTTTCGATGATGCGTTTTACACTTGCCGGGTGAACATTTACTCTTTTCGCAATCTGGTTGTAAGTAACACCCTTTTCGGTGCACCAAGTGTGCAGAATTTTCTTTTTAGTCTCAAATTCAATTCGCGACATTTTGAATACAACTTTATCAACGGAAATGAATGAACCGAATAATCATTTTTGACATGTAAACAAAGCAAATGGCGCTTACACGCTAAAAATATATACAGTAGTTTATGCGTAATAACGCATCGAATGTTTATAACTACTTTTCGATACACTCCTTAGATATTATTTTCTGCTAAATGAATCAGAAGAGCAAAGAATCGAACAAAGCAGAACAGTAATAACTAGCAACGATATCACAGTGAAATTTGACAGCTGTGGTCATTCGGCCGTTTTCTAGTTTTCATGGTAACCAATAGGTTTTATGAAGGTTTTCAAGTGTTATGACCCCAATGAGCCATCTTTCACTAGAACATTTTCAAAATCTTTAATGTATTTTAAAGGTCTTATTAACTTGTTTCCACAACCATCTGTAGAATGGGCCACATTGAACGAATTTTGGCTTTAAAGAAGCATAGAGGAGGTGTTGGTAGGCAAAACTGTTTTGAATGTACAGGGGCTAGACAAAATGATCGGGACAGGAAAATGTTGATCAACTTTGAAATGCTGCATCTTCATGAAATATTATCCGATTTAATTTCGCTAGAAAGCGTTCGACTGGAAAATGTATGCAGTTTTATATCTTGGTAACATAATTAGCCATGGCTCCCGGATACCGCAGTTGTTCCGGGTTTTCGGAGAGGCCATCTCACATTTCGAATTTGTGATGAGATTTTGTACAAGATCAGTTGTCAAACATTTTTTTTAGTAAACACACCAGAAGATAAAATATTTACCAATGAAATGTTGATTACAAGAATCAAAACATGCCGTACGGCAGCTCTATCTTCATAATTTTTCATAAATATGATATTGATAAACTTCAAAAGGCCATTGGATACATTAACCACTCCCGGAACATATTTGGGAGTAAGGTAAGTAAGGATGTAGTAAGGATCATTTACGATTATACCACAAAATATGGACGATAAGATTCACTGGCTAGCCTGATCCTGAATCTTGGTACCTCTGAGGATCAATTGATTTAGGTATGGTTCGGATAAGCAAGTTATAATTCGATTGAGTATAGGGAAGAGTGGGTTTTATTAGTAGCGAGTTGGTCCTTCATCCGCTTCCAGGGCGGCTTCAATCCGCCTGGGGATGGAGCGGAAGAGGGTTTGAATGACGTCCAGTGGTATTTTATACCACTCGTCGATCAAAGTTTTCTTCAATTCGCTCAAGGACGAAGAGGGTGGGAAAACATTCGGAATCCTTGCTTCCAATGTTGACCCCAATGGTTCATTGATGTTAATGTCCGGTGACTGAGCAGGCCACTCAAGGTGGTCGGACTACAGCGTGTTTTTAATAGAGTCTCGATAATGTTCGACTACCATGTCCCTCGGTAAACTCTGCGCAAACGCTTCACGTCATATTTTTCTGAAATGTAGACCTTTATGGACAATTGTGTTATGGTTTGATATTAAGGTTTAAGTTTATTGTACTCCTCATATTTTTAATACCACCATTTGGGGCTTTGTTAGGCCTGTTGGTGCTGACTTAATAATAAATGTAAAATATGGTATGGTAGACCGCCCTATTTACACAAAACTGTTCGCATTGGGACGTTTGCATATCCACGCTCTTCATCCAATTCGCTTCCATCGGGTGCCGCGATGGTCCCGCTCATATACTGATGATATGAATTTATGCATGAGTATTTATGTTAAAAATATATGACATTCGTGGTTCGTTACTGAAAAGAAAAATTAATTATATATTGATATCCTGAAAGCCATGGAAAGGCTGAAAATCGGAGTAAATCATTTTAATTATCATAGCTCAAATTTTAGTTAAAATATTTGAATTTTTTTTTATTGATTCGCAACAGATTGGGCATGTTTTTAAATGTTTTCCTAATAAAATTCTACCATGTTTTGTGTTAATTTGACCACAGCCTTGAGCGGAAGGTTGGAAGTGGAACAAATAGAAAAGTATGCTCCCGACAAATGGACAAGAAGGTGGTAGCCATTATATCCTAATGTGTCTGTGCAAATTGTGGCTCGCAAAGTTGGGAAACCAGAATCATACGTACAAAAAGTGAAGCAGAGGTTATCGGAACTATCAACACTTTCCTTCATATCATTCGTTCTAGCAAAAATTACTGCACCCAAAAACTGAAATGGTGGCAAAAATTGCGTTACCCAAAAATTACTATTTTTGCAATCATATCTTGAGAAAACTGTATGATACATAAAACACAATTTTGCCCGTGTTGATCCACAAAGCATGTTATGAAATAAACAAAGCCATGCAAGTGAATGCGGGCGACGAGTTGCACTTAAATTGGTTGTAAACATATTTATGACAACACATTGCACATTGAATTTTTCATAGCAAATTTATGTAATGCATGGTTGCCCACAGCCAATGTTGCATTTTGTCTCCAAGTGACGATTTATACCGAAAAATGAAACAAAATCATCGCAATAAATCGCAATACAACCTTGCTATTTTATTTTGGGTGTCTCCATTCTTGGGCCCTCATGGTGATGAGAAAATATTTCCTTCTTCATCATTGAAATATATTGCAAAACTTTGCGAGAAAATATGAAGGATGAAGGAAGCCCATATTCAGAATCACTTTCCCAGCTATAAAGTCCTGAAGCTTGAAATGCTTTATTTATTATCAACTGAAAATAATTTTTTTTTATTATTCTTTACTTTTAGGTAAAAACTTCTACAGTATATTTGCATCAGAATCATACGGCATTCGATCCATGGAATCTATGGAAGGTATTTATTTTGTTTTGGTTAGGCCCAAACACAATGATAACGGAAACAAAACGGCAACAGCCGCGAAAAAGCACGATCTGATGAAGCTTGTTTGTCGGAGAGAAAACAGGCTAGATCCAAGACGATTCTAATTGGACACAACTCAAGCTGAACAATGCATTAGGAGGTCCTAAGTAACATTGAGAGATTCTCTTCGTCGACTTTCTCTTTGGTTAATAGCTTGTCTATTAATCGATTTGCTGATGTTTTCTACATATTGGATCCCTAATCACACTTTATTGGATCCCTAATCACACTTTATACATATTGGATCCCTAATCACACTTTATACCTGTTGAAAATAGTTGAACATGTTTTTAGATAGCCGTAGGAACGCAAAGAGAAAGTCGACAAAGGGAGTCTCCCAATGTTGCTTAAGACTTAATGCATTGTTTTGCTTGAACTGTCAAACTTTTTGTTGCCGTTCCATTAAAGTTGTCATGGTGTTTAGGTCATTGCCCGTTCTAATTTTTGTTTTGGTTTATTTGAACGCTTAAATGTCGTGTACGACAATTCAACGGAGTCGAGTGATATAAAATACTATAAGGTTTTCAAAGTTCATATAACAAATTCCTCCTAGTGAGCGAATTGGTCGGATTTTCATTCAACATATTTGGAGGAGATTTGATATTATTTATTGATAAGCCATCTTTTGAGGTTTGAGAACTGATAATAGTCCGAGGGAGCCAAATCGGATGATAACGGTGGGTGCGGAAGCAATTGGAGTTGTAAGCCCTTGCATTGTCTTACAAAAACAAAATTGTTTTTCTCTTCATATTAGGCCGTTTTTCAGCGATTTCGGCTTTCAATCGCTTCAATAATGGACAGTTTTACACGCTGTTGATGATTTTGTTCTTTTTGGGGTAATCCACGAAGAAAATGCTAAGACAATCCCAGAAAACCGACGCCATAATCTTTCCGACCCATCGAGCCTACCTAGGCCGCTTCAGTCCATTTTTGGGCACTCATTCTGTTCGCTGGTGTGTAAGAGTGGATCCAGTTTTCATCAACAGTTATCAATCGACGCCAAATGTCCTTCGGTAGTATCGCACTAAAATTTGGCGTGAATGTCTGAATCTGAACGGACTACAAGGCAATAATTCAAATTCATCAACTTGGTCTAAACAATGAAAATCAAAATTTCACTTAGACTTTCTCAACATTATTTGATTTCTATCGAATAGTAAGGATTCTATTCAAGGCTCAAGAACGTAAGAAACATTTTAAAGCACTGATTGAAATTTGAAGAGATCATTACCAGAATTTCACTACTAGCTATAAGATAATGATGACTGTGATAGGGAAATTATCACATGCCAGCAAACAGCCGGCAGTGATTGCAAAATGGCAAACTTCAAACAAGTTATTTAGCTATTGGTTATTTTTAATACTGAATCATTGTTTAAAATATTTATTATATACTTGTGTATTTGGTAAAGTTATTCTAAAAAATCGACATGTTTAGACATTATCTTATACTACGTCAATACTGGTCAAAATTCAGGAAATTCCTAACTAATATTCAAAATGTCAGCTAAATTAGTTCTCAAGAAAATGGAAGTCAAACCTCCAAACACAACCATTTTGTATGATAAATCGATTCTTCAAGTCCTCATTTCAAATCACATGCAATGTATGAAATAATAAGTTTGTCTGTATGGGTAAAAACGAATACCGAACACGATGGAAAAAGGTAATAAAGTGACTAAATGCAATGTAAAATTCGTTACTTGAGAATGATGAGAAGTCACTTTCAATGATAGAAAATTCTGGCTTACGTGTATGTGCAATCTGGATTGTTCTGGTTAATCACAGCAACTACGAAATATGCGGATATCTAGACTCAAACTCAAGTGAACCAAAAACAACATCGATTGATATCCAGCGAAATCGACGAAACCAACTGAAAAACGCAAAGCAAACCGCACGTGATATCCGTGATCAATCTGTGTTTGGAGATAAAAGCTTCGAAAACTATAACCACTGAAAAAAGCCAATATGTGTCAGAATTACAACCAACAGTTGGCGGCACACCGGATACCTTATTGCTTTCGTGACAATTCGGCCACGGAAAAAAGTTTCCCCGTTATCCGAAGAAAACGAACCGAACACGTGTGACGCCAAAGTGTTTCCTGTTGTGTGCGCTTCTGCCAGGAGTAAGTTCTCCGGATAAAGAAATTACAGTTTTGCCGCTTAATGGTGCTTGAACGTCGTGACATCTCGACTCAATTTCGCCCCCAGAAATAACTTCGTCTAAACTGTTGCCATGGATACATTGCAGATTGGATCTGATGGAAATAAATCTCATCTTCTAGCATCTAATTTACTAGATGATTCAAAGATGTTGTTAACCTTATCAAACAAAATTCCACCCCGAGTGCACTCAAATGACATGCATATTTTATTTCGCCCCCCTGTTGTTAGGCAACAACAAGGGTTTCTTGACTCCTTCATTGAAAGCTCGTTTGAAGTCTTCACCTGAAAAAAAAGTACGGATGCTTCCGTCGCCTCTCGCCGTCGTTGACTCTTTTACACGCTTCACGGCCCGGTGAACGTCTCTGCAGTCACATCGGCACCACAAAAGGTGCTTTTCTTTGCTGTTTGACATTAGCCCCGGTAACACTGAGTAGGTACCGATTTCCGCCACGTTGGTTCTGGACCAAACGAAGGGATGGATAACGGAAGCACTGCGACAAATGTCCTCTCGCTTAGCTTTTTCTTTTTCATCGTTTCCTAGGGCAAGTCTAATGGAAATGTGAACCTGTACAGTTGAGCATGTACTTCAGAGTAGGAAGAAGAAGCTTCGATCCGGAAGCCGGACAAGACTAGCTACCGGGCGGCCATCTGGTTAAAGTGCTAACATTATTAGACACATTTACCCGAGATGAAAAGTGTGTCCATCCTCTTCTGGTCCCTCCCACATCTGGAAACGGATACATGTGAAACCAGAAAATGCATTCCACCTATTCCACCGCGTGTTACCCAAAGTGTCGGGTCGGTGAATTTCTTGGGACGTTCGGTTTTCCGGCGATCCGGTGTCGTGACCTTAGCATTTTGGACATCATGAGTGCGCACATGTGTTTGTGTGCCATTAGAAGGGGTATCACCAAGCCGGAAAATGTGTCAACAAAGAAGGATATTCTTCTTGAATTACCACCATAACCATCACCTTCTTCAGCACCCGGTGCCGACACAATGATGCCGCAGAAATGGCGTTGCAGGCGGTGTGAAATTTATTTGCAATTTGGGGTACTTTACCGAAACGAACGGTATGGTTGTGCCGTGTCTTGCGGATACGAAACGAACCGAACGCAATGACACTGGCATACTGGCAAGCGCAAATTTCCAATTCATGGAAATCATTTTGGTAAGCCGCAGTGAGCTTCTTTCGACTGAAGTGTTTTGTTTTCCAACAGTTTGGAAACATGCGGTGCCGCTACAGGATACAGTGGAAAAGTATCATGGTAATTCATATCTAATGCCGCTGGGATATTAAGTACAAAGAAGCGCATTATTCATTCAGATCCAATTCGGACATGCTAGGGAGCAGATTCGTTAGCCAACACAAATAGCCTTGAAGTTTGGAAATCTCTGAACTTCGATGACGATCTGGAAATCTTTTTCAATAGGGAAATGGGATGTAATGTTAGCCAAGCTCCTTCATTCGGCCTATGTAACAAATGTGTCATTAATTTAGCGATAATCAAACAAAATCATTTTGCAATTAGGATGACCGATGTAATTCGAAGCAATTGAGAAAATATTAATGAACTTATTGTTGTTCACTTTCGCGTAATTTTGGGGCATCATGATTTCACTGCCCAGGTAATCAATAAGCATTTGCATATGCAGTAAATCAACTCTAAATCTGCATTTCAGATGCTACAAGCATTATATTAGCATTATATCAGCATTATATATTCGTGACATTAAAAAAAACGTTAGATGGATAGAAAAACGATTGACTGTGGATCATAAGCATCATAGATTGTGGAAAAATAATCGTCCTTATAGTGTGGGTTGACTTTTGATCAGAAACCAAACTCCTCCGTTTGCGTTGTGCCAACAAAAACTGATTCTGTGCAAAAGTTTCGCCCATAAAATGGGCAATTGAGCTGTTTTACATTTGTTTAAAGTTCAAAAGGCACAAAAATGCAACAAAAGGCAGAATTCGGTAGCATTAAGTCGTGTACGGAAGTGTCATATATGATGATATTTGGAAGAATGTCTCAAAAGCGTATTTTTTCACATTTGAAGTCACAAAATTTTCCTACTATTTTTTGGTTGGATTTGGGTTCATATCATTACGCAAAGGGCGTACTGCAGTAGTATAAGGCAAACGATGTTAATTTTTTTTTGCAAGATCCTTATTTCCTTTAAAATCGGCGCTGCGGCTAATTGAGAAGAACTGTTTCACTAAGAAACAAAATCATCGTAAATTTCCTAAAGTAGTCAGAATTGTTGGAGAAAAAGGAACAAGATATGGGTTAAACACGTCTATTACGTTGTTGTACAGAAGCTCAAAAGTAGTGGAAAACATACGGGCAATCGAATTCGGAGACGAAATTGTATAAAATTCAAATAAAAAATTCTAAGTTTAGTTAACTCTCTGAAAACATGATGACAATTAGTGGAAAGGCTGCCCTATGCGAAAAATTTAATGTGAAGCTTTTAATTGTGGACACCCTTTACAAGAATTTTCGTTCCTGACATATAGCTTATTCGGACTGATTCTAACCGCCAGAATGACTGACATCTAGAATATAACTTAGTTAAGAAAGCTTAGAAATCTCAGAAATATTAATTTAACTTAATTGTTTATGAGCTTTTGGAAGTACTGACAAATTTAAAAATAAATTTTAAGTTTAGTGGCAGATTCATCACTATTCCCAAGTCGGAAACATTTTTTTTAATTCCATATAGAGTCAATAAAGTAGATTTGTTATTCATTCATGCAACCGCCAGAGACACGTTTGTTTTAAATTTTGTTACATAATATTCGTAGTTTTTTGGACTGTTTTAGTATAATGCACGGAAGTTCTTTCTGTGTTATCAAATTCTTCGTGCTTTTGACAGTTGTGCGTGTGGCATTTTTTACGAAGGTAGCTTCATAAAAGTTACAAATCAGTTTCTTTGCTGAAAACAACGAATAGATTCGTTAGTCCTACTTCCGATTTCGTAATATAAACTAAAATTAATTTTCAGTATAAAGAACTTTAAAGCGAACGAGTTGTCCACTCCATTTTTGATACGTTTGTCGTACTGGTGATGGTACTTAGACATTACTCACAAAACGCAAGCAGCGAACATGCTAGGGATTCCAAGGATGGAGTGAGCAGATTCGTTAGCCAACACAAATAGCCTCGAAGTTTGGAAATCTCTGAGCTTCGATGACGATCTGGAAATCTTTTAATATGGGGAATTCGCCAAGGTTTTTGGATAGGTTTGAATAATTTCGGAATAGTGATGGATCTTGGTGATGAAATTTTGTTTATAAGCGGTGATTGCTCATAAATATCTAAGCGTTTAATTTATTTTTGAATGTGTTAGTACTTCCTAAAAGTTCATGAACAACATTTCTATGTTAAATAGAATATTCCTGAGATTTTTAAATTTTATTCACCTAGGCGGTTAGAATGCATCCCAAGAAGCTATAGTTGAGGATCGAAAATTCTTTCAAAGGGTGTTCACGTTTCGCGTTCCACTGATTGCCTTCATCGTACTACTTATGCTCGAAGAATGAATTGAAAAAAGAAGACCTCGCTTCACTGTTCTGTTTCTGAATTACGTTACGCTTTGGTGCACTTAAATGTGCGTTTCTGCACCAGCTCAACAGTATATTTTTGTAAAAAAAAATGGTTCAGTTTAGGCATGTACCAAGCCAAACATAGAGCTAATGTTAAAACAGCTATGTTGGTTTCACGGTTCAAAAAAGATTTTCGTTTTGTTCTATAATGTGAATTATGTTTATGCAAAATGTTGAGTGCATCGAAAACTGATACTTTAAGCATCACGGATCCAGATTCAGCCTGGGTGTCTTTTTGATCCAAAGGAAAAGTTTTGCAAACTCATTTAGTTTGATATGTCACGAGCCAGGTTTTGGTAACGATTTGAATATGACTGTTTTCCCGGAGGAACTCGAATCCCGCAGGACCTCTCTGAGTGGCCAGAATGCTCAGACACCCTCAGAATGTCCTCTGAAGATAACGTTTTGCAAAATCACGAAGTTTGATGTGTCGCAAGCCAGGTTTTGGGAAAGATTTGGATATGGCCACTTTTTCGAGTAATTTGAATCCCGCAGGACCTCCTTAAGTGTCCAGTATGGTCAGGAATCCTCAGGATGTCCTCCAAAGTTCTAGTTTTATAAAATCATGAAGTTTGATGTGTCGCAAGCCAGCTTTTGGAAAAGATCTGAATATGGCCACTGTCCCAGAGGAACTCGGATCCCGCAGTGCCACTCTTTGGTGCCAGTATGGTCAAACACCCTCAGAATGTCCTTCGAAGACAAAGTTTTGCGAAATCATGAAGTTTGATATGTCACAAGCCAGGTTTTGGAAAATATTTGAATTTGGCCAATATTCCGGTGACCTATTTTGACCAAACCATGAAGTTTGATATGATATGTATGGTCAGAAATTATCAAAATATCTTCTGATGACCTAGATTTGCTGAATAAGGGAGTTTAATATGTCGCATGCCATGTTTCGCATCTAACAATATTTTGCCAACTATCTCAGGACAGGTACTTACCTCAGTACTCCCTCCATGGAATCCAAATTTACGGATATTGTCGAAATAACCAGTACAGGTCCACAAACAAGGATAATTTTGCGATCTATTGCAAAAAACCGCATCAAAATCCGATGGCTGTAAGGTTCCATAGTAATGGTCATTTTAGTTTCCGTGTTAAAAATGTTTTCTGTTAATTTTAGTTTTCTGTTAAAATTAGAAACCCCTACTACAGAGTTTCGACATCCTACTATGAAAACATAAAGAAATCTCATATATTGAAATCCAAAAAGGCTAATTTGTTCTCTGTTGGACACATAACGGTTAAAAAATAAGGAGTGAAGAGACTTTTCGTTTGCTTAAAAGAAATGTCTTCTACATTTGCTGTTTTAAATGTCATGACATTTTTACATTTACATAAGCGAGAGAAAGGGGAGTATGACCAAAAGGAATCGAAAAAATAAATGTTTTGTCTTTCATACGACACCGCACACACTATCTTGTAGCAAAAGGAAAATAAAAAAAGAATACGGGATGTTCGTGCTATTTGCTTGTCGCCTTTTGGTCTCACAACATTACAACTAGGTTGAAGCGGGAGGTGTAGGCAACAATTGTTAGCTTTGTCCAGCGACATTTTTTTCAGAAGTAAACCACTCATTTTCACAACGGTCGTTCAGAATGGCTCGACGGATGCATCTGAGTGGTTCCACGCCAAATCAGTAAATAACAAAACTTTAGTATTTTAGATTTGGCCGCAACTTTGCAAACAAGTTTGGAATATGAATGTAAGTAACTTTTGAGAAGGGTTTATGTGTTTTTCATACTACAGTTTCAGGAAAACAGTAACTCGGAAATCGTTCGTTTAACTGAATAGGTGTCTGGAAAAAATGGCAAGAAATAAAAATATCCATGGAAAAAAATATACACTGAAAAAAAAATCTACATGAAAAAATCACAACACTTAAAATTCGAATTTTAAAAATTTTCTTTCTATACATTTTTTTAAAATTTCGATGGTAATATTTTGACAAAAATTTAAATACATTTCTCTAACGGTAAGAACAACATGGACAAACAAATTAAAAAAAAACAAAGTTTTCTAATTGCAACTTTTGGAAGATTCTCATAAAACAAATTCATATTTATCAAAAGTGCTTTTCAATGCCAAAGTATGATTCTACTACAAATTTCTAATCGAAATGTGTGTGAAAAAAAATCTCCTTAAAGGTTACCGTTTTCGAGATATTTTGAATATAAATTCATAAGTGGCTAAAAACTTAAGAAACATGCCCTTTTCATAAGTTATTCGAGATGTCCCATCAATAAAAATAATTTGCTTCAACAAAAATGGATATTCCAACAACATTTTCTTGCCGGCGTCAGTGGTGTAATGGTATGCGTGACTGCTACTGGCACCCCAGAGGGTCTGGGGTCAATCCCAGTCGACATAGGTGGTTTTTCTGAGGCGAAAAAATCTTGGTCACGTCTTCCTTCGGAAGCAGCTGCAAGCTGAGCTGCAAGCAACCCGGCGGGTCCATGGGTCGCGGATGGTGAGGTTCCATCAGATATGATGGACAGCTGCTGAATACACGAATAAATAGCCTCGGACGAGCGGCGGGGACTGTTTAGGATGTTAGGGGACTGAGCAGTTGTTGGACTCTGTTGAGTTTCTTCCAAAAAACCCACAAATATCCGAAAGCAGCTCTTGCAAAAGCAAGCCACCCCGCTCTTTAAAAATAAGGGTAAAAGTCCAAGCCTTCACCCACTTGAGCGTCTGTTCTCCATGTTAGGGGCGACTCAAAAAAGCGTCAGTTCTCCTTGTTAGAAGCGACTGAGTCACCGTCTTGTTAGTGCGCACAGGACTCTAAATACAAAAGCCGAAAGTCCTGGTGGTGCTTAAAATTGTTAAACAGCAGCATCACGATGGCCCTCCTGCAAAATAGTGGGGTTGGTTGTGGGTCTTGCGAACCGACACCATTAAAAAGAAATTGCAACGAATAATTTACAAGTTATACCAGTGCATAAATTTGTGCCAAACTTAAGTGAAAAATTAGAAAAATTTGTCACTCATGATTTCATTAAAAACAGCAGTCTTCATTTCTTAAAGATAAAAAAGCAGTATTACAAGAAAACAAAGCTGTCATAAAATGAGATATTTCTGAAAATTATTCTTTTGTTCTTCAGGATGAAGTTCAAAGCCATCATTGCAACAATGAATAAGCCACAATTCGCCCTTTTGATATATATTTAAAATATTTAAAAGTTTTCATTATGATTTGCTCATGTAAAAAAAGATTTCCTAAAACTTGTATCAAAAACACATAGTCTCTACTCAAAACTTACTCTTGAGCCCAAACAATATATCCTTATGTCAAAATACGTATTTTGTTATACTGATTATGTTTGCGAAATTTCGACCAAATTCAACCGTCTTGTGTCAAATTTCGACATTTAAAAAAAAATGTCAATTTAAAATCGATGAACGGTCCCTTAGATTGAATGCGTTTCCCCATCTTTTTTCCGCTTTCAAGACGTTTCGGTTAAAAGGCACTGATTTTTCCGACAACCAAATAGTAATAACTCCACCAGTGTCATATTCCTAGAAACCTAATTATGTCGTTTGTGGCATAACTCCCGGAGGACTCTTTTACTGCTGCCATCCTACTGTGATTACCCTTTTAAAAACTCGACTCGATCTTTCGAATGACAGATACCGCCCGGCATAGTTCAAAGACAACAAAGTGTCAAGTTAAATTAGTTTCATTATAAGTGCTGTCCTCGTCCCTTCCACCATGTCCTGAATCCCTTCGATGGCACCCCATTCACTGGTCTGAGTGCTAAGAAACCGGAAAGGATTGCTGTTAAAACTGCTGACGCGGAAACAAGTATTTCTCGTAGCTGCCGTAGCGATCTCACTCTATCTGGAAAGTTATATTCTTAATTAATTACATTAACACTGTAGGGACGCCTCGCTAACAGGGTGACCGCTTTGGGCCAAGTGTCTAATCCAAAACTTTACTGCCCGACCAAGGGTGCAAGTAATTTTACAGTTCAGCACATTGGTGAACTGTAAAACGGGTTTATATCGGGCTAACAATGGCCTTCTACGCCGAACCAGTTGCTATTGAGGCCAAAGATTGACTCTTACTGGAAGGTTCTAAAATTAGAAAACTTCATTTTGATAGCCTTAATTTGCGAAAGAATGTGGCAGTTGATTGAAGTTTCAATAAAATGCGAATCCATTTAATTAGTGTGATTGACAGATTATCGTTCCCGTCGCTGACACGCACCGCATATCGATTTCAATGAATGCCAAATCAGTTGGAAATCAATTTGCAATTTCACACTCCCTTTCCGGCAACCACGAGCGCAAAAAAAACACCATCAATAAAATGAATTCCAAAGTCGAGTGTATTGTTATTTTTCGTCGGATTTTAATAGGCCGCAAAAATATTTTCCAGGTGGCCGGGATAGGTTTCCCGAAAAGCTCTTCTCACACGAGAGGAAAACAGCACTTCACATGCGGCAATCAGTAATAAAAATAAATCGATCGTCCGAAAATAAACATCCCATCCGCAAGTGTTGAGCAGAACGGCTGGAAATCTACGATCTGATGGCTGGGCTGACTACGGCGCACCACGCGAGGGGGGAAGCTGTTGAAGCGAGAGCACAAAAGCGTATGTCGAAATCGGATTAAAGGATAATTTGGCTAGCTTTAATGGCTTTCCCGGGCATGTGTTCAATCCGTGGAAAAGGCGGAAGGTAATTTTCGCAGTTTCCCACACACACACACACACACACACACACACACACACACCCTTGCTTGCTTACCAAGTGGCTGGCGAATCGATGGCGCTCCCAGGGGTCGCTCAGTATAAATGGTGTTTTAAGCTGATTTAAGGACAGCCGTGATGATGTAAATGATGATCCTCTCTTGGGCGGTGGGCGGGTGGAGCTGAGGCAGATGATAAGTTCAGAGTGTCGGCAAGGCTAAATGAGTGCATTAATTATGGGTACATTGGGGTTGGTGAAGTTTGCCAATTGAGGCTTGCGAGAGGTTTTTAATCTGTTTGCACCGATAAGGTGACTGAGTGTATTGGGGGGTTAGGACCCAGGTGAGGTAGGACAGTGAGGAGAAATTATTGTTTCAAACAGGATTGTAAATGTTTAGCAAATAATGGCTTGCATCACAGGTTCCCTGAGCTCTGTCAGTTAAGGAGTAAAACTATGTTAAAGATCACTGGGTTCGATCTTGGTCTGGTCTAGGGGTTTTTCCCAAGGGAAAATTATTTGACTGTCTTGGCAAAGGATAAGATTGTACCTGTGATTGCGTTTTATTATTAATCTTTCCTATTCCCACCAGTTACAAGGACGGCGTTAGGACAGTTCTCGATTGTTTGAAAGTATTTCGCATCCATTGATAGATTCGCTGATGGATCTCAAAACGCTCATTGATCTTTACACAGTTTAAAAAAACGTGTTATTTCTTGCGTTGTCTAATTCACATAAATGGAACGCTGGATTTGGCAGAAATTAATTGGATATTTTATGTAAATTTAAGCCAGATAACGCATGGCTCTAGTCTGTTGTATGAAAGATTGTGAACATTGTTGTATGACGCATGCAAGATTGCAAACAATTTCGTTTTCATTCCTGTGGCTTGAAATTGAATGAGAGGAAATTTTACGTGCCAGTTAAAATTCATTATTTTTTCCTCTGTAGATGTCGACAGTACTCATACAATCATCGAGCGCTTGTACTACTTATAAATTTGTGCAATATGGTCAACGCTGATTGTATGTACAAACAATAGTAAGACTAGTATTAGGGGTCTCAATTTCATTTTCAGACATTAAGTAATTCAACAGCCCTGAATGGCATACACTAACTAGGTAACATGCTCTTCGAATTCTGAAGGTATATGAAGGTTTATAAGGTATTATCTTGGAATTGTGTTTTTCTTCTTTCTTTTTATTTTGCATTTCCAGCTTACTGATTTCACAATTCGCTTATTGCTTGCCACAACTTAGTGTTCTAAATGCACTTTCACAGACATTAATTGAGAGCTTTCGATGCCAGGTACCATTTTTGCTTTAGTAATCATACCATCTATACCCAGGGAGTCGAGAAATTTTCCTTAACGAAAAATTCCTAGACCAGACCGGGAATCGAACACAGTCAACTTCAGCATGGTATTGCTTTGTAGCTGCGCCTTCACTGACTGAGCTAAGGGATGAATTCTGATACAAGTTTTGATTAGTAGATAAATGCTTAACCCCCCGAACGCATGAATTATTCTGTAACAAGTCTACGAATGCTTCGTTTGTTGCTGGGAACGTCCCAAGTATTAGTTAACAAGCTTATGAGCTAGACTACATCGATATTGATTTAATCGATGTTCAACATAACATGTTCTACAAATAATTTACTAGTAAGGATTACAGTATCCACACGTAAATTTAATACGGGTTAGGTCGAAGATTTCACTTGTTTGATTAGCAAAACAGCTGTACAACGTCCATGATTCGTTTAATCCATAATTGATACGATGAATAGGTTGCCGCAGGGGCGTGTTGTTACGTAATTGTTTTGATGAACATGAACATTCATTTGTCTGCAAAGCGAATTGTAAACCAAGGTTTGGCACGGTTAAATTTTGGCATATGTTCCCATAGTTTTTGGTATTCGTGTTTTTCTGAACATCTTCTAGATATTTCTCTGCAACTCGTTAACAAATTTCAAAAAATTTTAACAGAAACCTATGACACTTTGATACTATCGTTTGGAAGCAAAATGTTAACAACCTTATGAATGAACGTTTTATTTTGGCTACAAGTCTCAAAATTTCATATTGCCATAATCGAATGCACGTCCAACCGCAAATTCCAATATAAACCTCAAATTAATTAGCTGAATTTCAGTTTTAAATTTTAAGTGAAATCCAATTTCAGTTTTAAATTTTAAGTGAAATCCAAACTCACATTAACATCTAACTCAATCTAAAATTTAATCAAAATTTCAATTTCAAATTCATACCTGAACTCAACACCAAACTTTTATTCAAAAGTTATATAGGTGATATAGTGTTTTGCTTGATCTGTATCGTAACTGAAATGGTGTTTTTCTCAATTTCAATTCTATACAATTTTCAGACTGCCGTATTCTAACGGAACTTTTAACAAATTCTTTTCGTATCTATCTCTAGTTAATATTATTTTACTTTTAAAGTGTAGTGTTGATATGAAATTACGTCCTTGAATTCATTTGAAATTTAAATTCAAACTCTTGGAACTTTTTCAAAATCTTTCATTTACGCCGGTTTGATCAAATGGGCGAGCCCAGTATTAATTTTTAATTTAAATCATTTTTCTTAAAAATAAACTAGTTTAAATGCAAAATTTAATTCTAATTCAAACTCAAACTCTTTTTAAAATACAAATTAAATCTCAATTTCAAACCTAAATTATAATTTAAAGAAGAACTTAAATTTTAACCCACACTCAATTCCCAATTGAAACTGAAAATCAAACTTAAATTGAATCCCAAATTTAAGCTAGAATAAAAATAAAAATTAAATTTCTTACTAAAACCAACATAACAGTCCAAATTCAAATTTGAATTTTTACACAAATCCAAACTGTAATTCGAGTTGATTTGAAAATTCTAGATCAAATTGAAATTCAAATAACAAACCGAATACAAACTTGAAATAAATGTTGAATTCAAACGAAAGTTCACACGCAAATTTATATTTAAACAAAGTACAAAATCAAACCGAAATAATAACTTAACTGCAAACTCTAATGATGTTGAAGGAGACGCTCGCTCATCACCAAGACTGGACAGTAATGTTTGCTAGAAATGAAAGATATGAAGAAAAAGTGTTGATAGTTCCGTCAGTGTACGGCAGGTTGAAAATTGAATAGAAGTACAGGTATATCTCGATAGTACGTACATCAACTATTTCACTTCAAATTTCAATTCCATAAAAACTACAGATTGATCTGAAATCTAATCCAACAAAGAGAAAGAGTAGAAGGTTGCCCTTTTTTTGTCATATTAGATTTCAGATACAACCAGTAGTTTTTATGCAATTGCTAATTGAAATGAAAAAGTTGATGTACGTACTATCGAGGTATACCTGTATTGAAAATTGAGCGTAGGGCTTACATCCCACTACGGGGTAGATCAAGGCACAGACGAATCCGCCACCTCAACAGGCAAAAGAATGCGCTCACGTACTATCAATTGCTTGTTATGATTCTAGCGGTTGTTTGTACTCACCCCGTTTTGTTACCTACATGGGAGAGGAACTCTCTCCTTCTGAATTTATTTTTGTACACAACGTCTAATTTAAGACATTTGTTATATATATTTATTTAGGTAAGTTATATGATTAAGAAAAACTACATCAAAACATCCTTATTAAATTTGCTGCTGTGTTTTTCCCCTTCTCTTAGCAATTGGTTTGTAATGGAGTATTCCCCGCTTCATTTGAAGCTGTTTCTCGTTTCTTGTTTTCCTAGCATTTTCCTTTTCTGCCTTCTCCAACTCTTTCTCTTGATCTTTCTGCTTGTTTTTCTCAATTCTTTCTTGTTTATGTTGTTCTTTCTGCTCTTTTTTCTGCTGTTTATGTCTTCCGCATGTCAATGCGAGCTTTCTTCCATTTCCTCTCGTATCTTTTCCGACTCCTTCTTATTGTGCCACTGTAGCCATCTAACACTTGTTGCAACCGAAGGTTCGTGCTCTTGTTTCCTTCGCTTAATACCAGTGATATTCTCCTTAAACCTTAGTCAAGCTAAGACGTCTTCAAATGGGTCATTGATCCGTGTACAGTTTTTACCATTGGATGAAGCACATCCTTTAGTTTGCAACATTTGTTTCTACTGTCGGATCGTCGTGAACAGCATCACCGGTAGAATCCGTATCTGGCGTTTGGTGCTGCATCGATAACTGTAAATAATTAAATGCATCAAACATCAACACAACTCAAAATAATTCTTATAAATCTTATCAGCGTCAGGCTTTGGTGTAGGTTCAATGGCTCCGTATGCATCAGCCTTTTAGATTTATCCTTTATCATCTTCCAGAAGTTAAAGAGTGTTAGCTCTTCTAATGGCCCATACCAAGCGTCCTTCTTTCTATTCAATTCAAATCTTTGGAGCTGTTCTTGTTGTAGTCCTAACTCAACTGCATCAAATACGCATTCTCAAATGGTTTGCATGAGGCACTCCTTGGAATTCGTAAAGTTATCGATAGTGGTTTTAAAGGGTCTTCCAACATTAGCCTTTGTAACTCTGGTGTTACTGTTGGCTAAAATATGCTGCCTCAGGACTTTGGACCAGATTTTCTTGAACGGATAAAAAAAAGTCGGTCCAAAGGTTGCAAAGTCTGTGTAGAATTCGGATACAGGGAGATGAGTATGAGACGATTCTTCATGCAAAACTCAGCTAGTTGTGTGCTGATATAGCTCTTGTGGCCGTCCACGAATATGGTCACCGGAAACTCGATTCCTCTATCAACTAACCACTTGTATAGGTCGATTACTACATATTCGTAGAATGTTTTTGTAGTCTTTCATCCCTCGTCCGATACGCCATCTGACCATCCTGCTGAAATATTTTCAGCCATCTCTTGGGTGATCCGTTGCCTTAGATAAAGTAACATTGGCGGTGTCTGCACAGTATAGGCTTCTTTATCGGAATTGTTAGTCACAAAATAAGCGTTTTCTGCATTCTTTCCGCAAAGGGCTTTAAAACCCTTTGGGACTAGCTGGAAACCTAACTCGTCGAAATTGAGGATTCTCTGAGGTTGGTTGAAAATGGATAATTCGACGTTCTCCTCTGCTAGAGTTGCTTCCACTTCTAAGGAAGGCTCTCTGTTGTTTTCTCTCTGTTAGACGTGATCAAGCTTTATTAACCACTGATTATCCTAATCATGCCATTTTATGAAGGGCCAAAAAGAGGTTGGGTGGATCGATAGGCAACATCACTTATACGTATCCACAGCGATATAAAGAATTTCCTTCCAACAACAAGATTGAACAATTGGTCAAAAAAGCAAGCTATCTAACATGAAGATGCCCCAATGCGCGGGGAGAAGAGCCCACCCTCTATCCACAAACTGTTAGCAATGGGGAGTTGGCATTCCCACTCTCCCCATCCAGAGTGCTTCAATCGGGTGCCCTGATGGTCCCTCCTATTCCCATGAAATATTTATATAATAGTGTATATATTTATGTAAATGAAAAATACTACAAGCATTCGTATCTATTATATGTGATGTAAAGTGTTAATGCGTAGAGTTCTGTTGTATCCGCTTGAGCACGTTTTCGTTCGTTTTCAGCGATAGCAGCAATTCTCCAAAAACGTGATTTGAGGCATCGTGAAGAAGTTTGTTAAAACCCAAGAGTTCATGTCCGTGGGTATGAAAGTGACCCCGTTGGCTTCGTTCCAATCCAACATTTGAATAGTGGCACGAAGCTAGCTCCGGTCCGAAGATTGTAGGGCCCTTAGTGTTGCTTCAACAGAGGAAGCAGCGCTTCTGTAGCTCCTCCTTGAGGTAGATCTCCCCGTTTACAGTCCCGGTAGTCTCGAACGGTGCAATCCTTTTGCCACATGATCAGAGCACTTGCCAAATCATGTATATCTTGGCACACTTTGAAAGTATCTGCATCTGTGCATGCATTTTGTGAAGAACAGAAGCCAGGAAGCTGCCGATGGTCCGCCTTAACGTAAGTCTCATCATCCATGATGAGACAATGAGACTGAGGCTTCGTCATCATATGGGTGTACAGTTTCCGGACCCGTGACTTTCTCGCTGTATTTTGCCGTGTTCGTCACGATTTGGAGCATTCTACACTTTGTACGTATGCAGTTCCTCCCGGTCCTTGGCTCTCTGAACGAACGACTTGGACAGATTCAACTTTTTGGTCACATCCCTGACCGAAGCATTGAGTTTCGCAACACGATAGTGATCCTGATCGCTAATAGAACATCCATTCTGACCGCATTTCTCTCTCCAGATGCTCAGAGTTTCGTAGTAACGTTTCACACGACTCACCGTTGACTGCACGATTCCGAGTTGTTGTACATCGCCTTGGTGCGACTGCCACCTAATGTATAGTTGACGCGATACAGCGTTTCTTACTCAACCGCTAGTTACCAGGACAGACGCTGTTTGAGCTGCACTTCCTTGGTGGACAGACGCTCGGCTCGCACCTCCTCAATCTAGTTGATGTCAGAAGAACAACAGTGCCCAGTAGGCCATCCCTTATTTTGAAAAAAAATCAGTACACCAGATTTAAGGTAGGATGATATAGTGTTCCAAACAACATTGATAATAAAAAAAATAAAAAAAATAAAATGTTGTCAACCTGACGACACTGATCTTGGTCGACCTGCAAGACCGTACTCTACAGTAGCGTGCTTGCCACCGCGTGGGTAGTCACCCGTACTAGCATTTCTTTAGGTCCGTTGGGGGAGCACTTAACGTCAACGTACGGTCTTCAAATTTAAGTATGTTTGTTTTCTAGTCAAGACGAACATTTCAAGAGGTGGAATTCTTGACTTGGCAATTTTTTTCAAAATAAGGGATGGCCTAGTGCCCAGGCTGCACTTCCAGCTAAGAACGCAACCCTTAGCTGGCGGTATTTGTCATCTATAGACCCGTGGAAGCAGGCGGTAAGAACTTGTGAGACCAGAGCTATGTGGCGGGGACGCACGCTCCTTTGCGACTCACAACTTTGCAGCCCTTTTTTGGGTAGAAACCAACATATGGACGAAATTTCATTCTGATCGGAGAGAATAGGGTCCAACCGGTTGGCTATTCTGGCTGGAAATGCTCTATCTGATATAAACAATTTTTTTGTTGAATTATGCCTAATTTTTTTTCGCTGGCATTATCTTAGTGTCCGAATTTCAACATTGACAGGATTTATCACAATTGAATGGTGGTACATTATAATTTTGTCACTTAGCTTTGTAAATATTTTTCCCATATCTGGTATGTTGTATCTTAGTATCATTGACTCATAGCCCGGTTTCGTAAGAGAACAACTAACCCAGCCTGATTGGCACTTCGTAATTTTCCATAAAACCTTAGTTACTTGCTAACTATAAAATCTCCCTTGAAACTCAAACGTGCTCCAATGGTTCTCTTCGAAACACTAAACTCGATTCACACAAATCGTGCTTCGCCAAGACAACTCCAATAAGTGTAGAATATAAATCGCAACCCGTTCAGCATTCAAACGACAACAACTTTGTATCGCCGGATGCCAGATAGGTACGTGCCCTATCAGTGCCTCGCTCAACTCTCGGAAGTGGCAAGATACCAGCTACCATAGCTGGTCCGTATCTGTCCTTTCGCTTCCGGAACCTCCTGAGAGGGGTGTGTAATAAATCAAATTCCAAGCAAGATTTCGCAAAGTGCTACTCGAAAATAGTTTTTATCTAGACCTGCTACCGGCTCTGGCTGGCTGACTGACTGACGACGAGGACGATATCTCCAGTTTTCTTTAAAGAAGGTCTCTGATACTTATACCAGTTTATTGCAAACTGCGGAAGAACTTTCGTCTAAGCGAAATAGTGCGAGGTTTGTTTGAAGCATGGGGAAAACGTTCAAAGCATGTTAGCCGGTTCCTGTTGATTCTCCATTTATGATTTAAATGGAATTTAAAGATCTATAAAAGCATCTGACCTAGGATTGAATTACTATATCTTCTTTTTTGAATAAATAGACTTTCCTCTGCAACGTAGATCTTGACTAATTAAATTTCAGTGGCAACCAAATTACGAACTCTTCCACTTACTTCGGTTGCTGTTTGAAGAAGACGAAGAAGGAAATGAGGATGATGATGATGATAACAATTTTCCTGCAGGAATGAACATTGCACCAGGAGTAGTGCTTCTGCCACTGCATCAATGCGGAATATCACAATTCCATTAAACATATGCTGCATCTACTATTCACAGCACGTAGATGGCAGTTTTTCTTCTTGTTCCCTGCGATGGAAGAAAGCAAAGAAGCAGGCAGCTTGGGGAAAAGTTTCCGGTTAATGATGGCACACTTCGAGATGGCGCACTGGTAGTTTTTCGGGTTGATAGCAGTAGCTGGCATGTGTGCATCATAACGGGAAACACTAAGGAAGGCTTCATAAGAACGGCTGCTGGTGCATTCCATCTCCAACGACACTTGATGAAATGGCGACTATTATTGCTACGGTTGTGCGGAGGAAGAAAATTATAAAATTTTAATTATTGCTTCACTCCAGTTTCCGCTCTGGGATGCTCTTTGTGAGTACTTTTGCCTTTTTGATTGGACTTTAGGGGTGCTAGAAAATTTTGATGGGCTTTTAAAAGTTTAAATCGCATCATAAGAACTGGTAAAACTCTAAAATTTACTGTTCACTTACTGTGTGGTTTTGAGTAGTTTGGATTGTTTTTTGCATTTGGCAATTGAAATTCAAAAGTTGAAAACATTTTCAACTAGTTTCAGAGTCGGAAAAAAGGTTTCCATTTTTGACATCCGTGTGCAAAAAAACCGCGATCACCGCACTCGTCTGACTCCGAGCAACGTCGCATGGCTCGCTTGTGCCGTTATGAATAAGAAATTCCTTGTTCGTACTTTTCTCACTTCAATTTTATCATGCAAGGATACGAGTTCCTGCTGACTTTGGATCGATGCCAAGGGTGAGAAAGTGAGCAAGCAAGTTTATTATTAGGTGTTGATGGTTGCCATTTTCTACTACTCACAAGTGTCTGTGCAAGGATTCTGCTAAGTCGGAATAGTCGCTGAAGACGAGTATGGTTGTGGGGCTGGTAATGTCATTTGTTTGTTTTTGAAAACATCGATGATTACCAAGTGTCGTTAAACGATTACATTATGTTGGAGTCCGAGACTGTCAAGCAGCATTGCACCGGTCGCTGGTTCATTCTCGGTTCAAACAACTTTAATCACCTTAAAGCATCATCAAATTAATTAGCCTCATTCTGGCTAGCTCAGGATTACTCACATTATCCTCGCATCATCTATTCTGCTGCTGCTGTACCGAGAGTTTTAACAGTCAGATCTGTATTCCAATTGCATCAATTACCATTAAGAACACGTACGCACATACAAAGCCACGCAAACACACCAGGTTTATTTATTGGATCCTTCCGCTCGCGCCACTGCAAGCCTCGTAGGAAGCCCATGTTTTTGTGAAAATCGATACAATTTATTACAAAACCGGACCCATTGTGCGGTATTGTCTGTTGCATCATCATTATTTGCAATCCCAGCGGGATAAATTTATCGCCCATCTTCTGGTCACCGCCGGGGTGTGCAGCGGGGAGATGCGAGGATGGGTTCTTCCGGACCCGAGTTGAACAGTGAAATTAGATGGAAACTTACGATACAACGTTGGAAAAGTTCAATTTATGCCGTTATGGCAAAAACAGTAAATCTAAGCCGTTTTTACGGTGAATGGATCATTTAAAGGGTGTCCACGGTATAATTGCTTGCGAAAATCTGTGAGATTTGCACCATTGCACAGTGATCGAAAAAGCCTTTTTTCACGACGAAATTAATAACTCCTAGGGGTTGCGTTTCCGAATCATGGTTTCTTTTACAAAGTTGTACTTATCATCTTGTTATGATAATTGTGTAGTTCCAAACTTTATCGCTAGGGGGACGTTGTTGCTAACTTTTGAACAAAATACAATAGATGGGTTATGCCAGAAGCAAATGTGTAGGGAATATAAATACAAGCAACTTTGCCAAAGACACAATTTTTCTAGCTCTTCATTCGACCATGATAGAGCAATTTTTCTGCTTTAAATTAGGGTGTCTCTGAAAAATGTTTTTTGTATATAACTTTTTTGTTCCTCATTTTGGGAAAAAGTGATCTTAAAACAAAATATAGAAAACGTTATAGCGCACATTTTTGCCCTGCAATACAATACATTTTTCAATACAACTTACTATTCAAAAGTTACGGGTAATTTTAACTAAAAACATGCTTTTTTTCATTTCGACCTTATGGTTGTTTAGGCGAGCATCGACCGGAAATTTATCAAACTCTTGTTTTAATGGGTATCAGGAAACAAATTGCTATATAAATGAGCCCGGGTTCTCCTGGGGCATACGAGCGGGGATTGTTTAAGGTCGGACATGTTTTTCGTTAAAATTACCCCTATTTTTTAACAATAAAATATACGCAAATACTAAGTTCAGCGAACACATGCATCATATTTTTCTCTACACTTCGTCTGATGATTATTTGTTCCTATCAATTTCAACTAAAAAGTTAGTATGAAAAAAACTGATAGGGCCACCCTAATCTACATCAGCAAAATAGCGGTAAAGTTTGGAACTACACAATTATCATTACAAGATGGACAACTTGTTTAAGTACAACACCATGATTTGGAAACGCAATCCCTAGGAGTTATTAATTTCGTCGTGAAAAAAGGCTTTTTCGATCACTGTGCATTGGGTGAATTTTTTTTGCGTGGATTTTATTTCTAGTGGTGTCGGATATGCACACTCAAAAAAATCGTCATGTTGTTTCCACGTGAAACGCACGTAATTTTCATCCACTGTCTAAACCAGTAATAAACACGTGGAATTCACGTAAAGACTACATGATTTCCACATAAATCGACATTCTACGTGAAAACACATAAACGTTACGTGATATTTTACGTACAAGTCACTAGCACGTAATGTTCACCTGATATTACTGAAGAAGATTTTGTTACGTGTTCAGGTGAAAGTAACGTGAAATTTCACGTAGAAATTACGTGTCGATTATTTGGAATGCAGTCAAAAGGAACAGGAAGTGCGTGAGAAAATCTTGGGAGCATTTCCAGGTGAAATCAGCCAAAGAAAAATCATAATCTTCCTAGATGTTCTCCAATTTGGATGAAACTTTGCACATGGTTTCGGAATGCGAAATTATGTCTTTAAATTTGTGAGTGTGGGTTTTTTTCACCTGGTCCACTCCAAAATCACCTTGCAATATTTCTCTTATATATTATTATCATTATTATTATTATAATACCTATTATTATTTTATTTATTTGGAGGATTCTTTGAGCTTTGGAAGTATTCTCAAAACTTTTTTAATATATAGCTAAACTTCTTGACATTTTTTATACTTCTCTGGTAAACTTCAGGAAAGCTTGCTTACCGATCAAATCTCTCAAACGAGGCTAAAGCTATGTCCATTTAAAATCCGGAATAATAAAATCATCTGTGTCTCGGTAACGGATTGACGAACAAATAAGTTTAATACATCAAAACAAAGGTAATTCGCTTTACTTTAAGGTCAAACTATCAACTCAATTCATTTCTCTTCGTTTCTAATGAAAACTTCGCACTTCCTTCTTTATCCCTCCCATCAAACGTTGCACACCTCCGGGGTCAACTTCGTTGGCACATTTGTTCCACATTTGGGTCATCTGAGTCCACTTTCCACTTTTCTTAAGCTTCCGCTTCATTTTTGCCCAAAATCTCTCGATGGGACGGAACTGCGGGCAGTTGGGTGGATTTATGTTTTTCTCGATGACATCTACGTTATTATCGCGGTACCACTGGATGACTTCCCGGCTGTAGTGGCAACTCGCCAAATCTGGCCAAAACTTCACGGGACCTTTGTGGGCTTTAATGAAAGGTAGTACGCGGTTTTTGAGGTATTTTTCCTTGTACAGATTTGAGTCCATCGTCTTAAATATTCGTCACGATCACTTTGGTCTTTGCTCCGCAGCTGCATCTCCTCGTGCCGTCGCCATGTAGAATTTTTGGCCAGGAAGCTGTCCGAAATCCATTTTGACGTAGGTTTCATCGTCGATGAGCAGCCATCCTTGGTACTTCGTCAAAACCTGCTGGTACAATTTCCGAGCTCGAGTTTTGCTGACGAAACATTGCTTCAACGTTCTGTTTGGTTGCTTGCTGACTCGATAAGAACGATATCCTGCTCCACCGTGAAATTTATACCACAGAAAGTGGTATAAACAAACGCCTAGGTAAATAAACCACTGTAAAAGAATTCTTGCAGTGGTCACTTTCCGTGCCGCTGCAACACAATAAGTGATTCCGGATTCTAACTGGACAGAACTTTAGATGGAAACCACGGACTTTTAATTCCAACAAGAAGTTGTGTCGTAGCTCAAAATAGTATGTGAACGATTGGGGAAATGGTGATTTCCATATGTTAATATCATGTCATGAGCAATGAATATCATCATGGTCAAATGAATGATTTTTCTATAGACTGGTTCCTCTGTTCGTCAGTGATTTTTTCTGGAATTTCAGGGAAGCTCTTTGCTGATCTTCGACAAAGCTCTTTGCTAAAATTCTGGGAGGTTTCCTTTTGAACTTTTAGCAAGTTTCTACTGATTGTCTTGAAATTCACAACTAACAACCCAATCTTACCTTCCAGGAACAGTTGATAATTTTTTTGCTATTTACTGTCTAAGCTTCTGATGTGCCCCATTCATAACTGCAAGACTTCAGGAAAGATCTCCAAAACTTCAGGAAAGTTTCTCCAAAACTTCAGGAAAGTTCAAACCAGAATTTCTTGAAAAATATTCCTTAATTTGTTGGAAGTTTGTTCCTGAACTTTAAAAAAGTTTACTTGGGAAATTCAGGGATGTTGTCTTCTTAAATTCGGAAAAGTTTGTTTCTAAGTTTCTGAGAATTTCTATTTTAACTAATAGGAAATATTCCCTATACTTCTGGAAAGTTTCATCCTGTTCTTCTCAGAAGTATCTACCTGAACTTCGAGAAAACCCATTCTGAGCTTCTGGAATGTTCGATTCAGAACTTCAGGAAACCTCTCTCGCACTTATGAGTAGTTCCAACTAAGCTTTTAGAAATTTCCATCGGAACTTCTGGAGAGTCCACTTCTGAACTTCATAGAAGTTTCCTGAAATTTCTGAGAAATTCCTCCTTAAACTTATAGGTAGTGCCCTCTCTGGTAACTTTTTCCTTAAATTCAGAAAAAAAATCCTGAGTTTATTCTATTCAAACATCCCATCCTGAACTCCGAGGAAAATTTCAACAAAACTTTGGGAAAGTCCTCTCTAGAATTTCTAGGAAAATTCCCTTAAATTTATTGTAAGTTTCTTCCTGAACTCTCCTCCTGAAGTCCTCTTTTGCGAAGTTTTCTCCCGAACATCGGGGAAATTTGTTCCTGAATTTCTGAGTAAATCGTGCTCAAACTACTAGAAAGTATTCACTATTCATATTAAAGTTTCTTCCTTTTTTTTCAAGAGGTTTCTTCATGAACTTCGAGAAATCCTCATTCTGAAATTATGAGATGTTCTATTTTGAACTTCGGGAACGCTCTCTTTTCCCTCTTTGCTCCCTATCTTTGCTGAAAGCATTTCTTGGAAGTTTCAACTTACCTTTTGGAAAGTTTCTTTTGGAACTTCTGAGAAGTCTTTTCCTGAACTTCAGAGAAGTTCTCTCCTGAATTTCTAGGACGTTGTGAGCTTTGTTGGTGAGCAGGAGCTAGTGAGAAATTTTAAATAGCGTCCTCCCTGGTCCTAAACTTCGAGAATTTTTTTTCTTCCTAGACTTCTGGGAAGTCCATCTTGAATTCCTTGGAAAACTCCAGAACCTCTGGAATGTTCCAAAATTCTAAGTAGTCTTTTCTTCTAAACTTCTTCCTGAAGATCTGAGGTATCTTCTCCTGATTTTCTGGGAAGTTTTTTCCTTAATTTCTAGGAAATATGATATTGAACTTCGAAGATGATTGGTCCTGAATTTTTTCGAAATATTCCTGCTTGAAATACTTAGAAATTTTCTTCAAGAAATCTAGGACCAATTTTATAAAACACTTAACTCGTGGGTCAATTTGCTAATCCGAAGCGCAAATGTAAAGAAATTGAAATTTGGGCATTAGTTCTGGGCATTAGGCCCCACTTCTGTTGGGCATTAGTTTTGAAGGCTACACGCAAGTAAAAAAGCGATATCCACATTAAATTGAATCATTTCAATTACGAACTGAGGACCGTTAGCCGTTTAGCTTCCACATTTTGGCCCCACCAACCCGAGTTTTTTTTTTCCGAAAGTGGATCTACCCTACACGGACGAAAACTTCCCCGACAGTGGATATTCCTCCCAAAAACCAACAACGGTCAGCCATTTAGCTCCCACATATTGATGAAATTGACTCGGGTAGTCCACGACGAAGGACGTACCCTACACCTCGACGTTGAAACATCCCCTGAGACCGACAATCCTCTTCGCTCAATCACTCACTTCTTTGTTTTCCTGCCATCTTCGCTCCAAAGCCGATATGATCTGCGTAATGGCTCCGTTAATCGCATTCCAAGCACTTTCATTGCGACACATTCTGTAGACGACGTTAACTAGGCTGGTACTACCTCGCTGATGGCAAGCATCTCTCTTCGCAATGAACCGAATCATTGTCTCTTGGGCGGCTACGCACTCCGGACAGTGGGGTTGTCGCCGGGTTTTCGAATCGGTGAACGTATTGCCTGAAGCATCCATGACCAGATAGAAATTGCGGAAGGTGGAGGTTTGCCTCTCCGTGCATCTTTTTCATACAGATTAATAGATCCATCAATCGTTCGCCCCATGTCCCCCCGAACTCCTCTAATATTTCTCGCATGGTCATGAACCTGAACATATTGTCCAACTTCACCCGGTTTCGCTTAGCTCCCAGCGCTGCGACACAGGCTGGACCTCCGTATCTCTTAATCGATGATGCTACACTATCCTGTAAACGCCGCATAATACTGTTAGGTCCGTTCCTATTTTGCCATGATTCTGACTACCACATTGAAGCTCTTGACCGCCTTTCCACAGGCATAATCTACGTGGCTGTTGAAGTTTAGCCGGTCGTTGATCATCACACCCAGATGCTACAGCACGCGCTTCGGGGTTATGGCATGCCCTCCGATGAAGATTTCTGCGCGCTGTCCCGCTTTGCAGTTGCTGACCAACAACACCTTCATTTTGTGGTGGGCTATCTGCAGCTTCGCCCCCTACATCCAGTTTTCAATTACACCGTTTGCTTCGGTCGTCAGCATTTCCACTTTTTTCGGTGTTTCGCCTGTCACTGACAATATGATGTCGTCCGCAAAGCCAACGATCATTACGCCTTCAACGTCAGCACATATCGTTCCAAAGAATGGAACCTTGTGGAACTCCCGCAGTGATGTTCACCGATTTCCGCCCAGAGCGGTCTTATAGATCAGCATCGGTACTGAAAGTAACTCTTCAGAATTTTGCACAGGTAATCAAGGACCCTCGTTCTGTGCTTCTGTTTTGACGATTTTACGGCTGTCTCGACCACTGTCCGAATGGCATCCACCGTAGACTTCCCTTTCCGGAAACCGAATAACATCCTCGAAAGCCCGTGTCGCTCTCCGTAAATTTCGTCACCCTGTTGAGGCTGGTCCTCGCCAGAAGTTTTCCGAGCGTTTCCGGCAGGAATATTGGCCTACACGGATCTCCTGGAGGCTTCCTGGCTTCGGCAGCAACACTGGCTTCTGTATTTTCCGCCTGTCCGGGAATGGCTTTCTTCTAGACAATTCTGCAGCACTTCCCCAAGAAAGTACGGAAACGCCTGAATTGCCACTTTCAGAGCAACGTTTGGGATTCCATCTGGCCCGGGTGCCTGCTTTACCTTAAGACCTCTCGACACTGTCACGAGCACCTGGTTCGAGGCTTGCGTGCCTGCAGCGTAACTTATTTTTTCCTCGCCTTTCGGTGTACGTGGCCACGTCGTTGGATCGTGCGTCAGGAAAAGTCCCTGTACTATAGCCTTCAGTTTTTATAGACATAGCTGTGCAGTCATCGATCTTCACCATCACAAAACGGAACGCGTCGCAACATGGGTTGTCATCAGCGGCTCTACATAGTTCCTTTTAGCAGTTCGTATTGTTCAGTCTTATCGTCCTTTACAATATAGCGCTGGCCTCTCGGTCGTCTGCGGTTTTAGCTTTTCGTTTTCTTACTTTGAGATAACTAGCGCGGAAGTTGCTGAATTGATCATTTCACCAGTAAGCTGCTTGTTTCTTGGTTACAGTTTTCTCGGCATGGATGCGTTGTATGCCCTCACTAACGTATTCATCAGTTCGCCCGCGTTCCGGTGCGAGAGTTCGTTGTCGAACCATAGTGCCTCAAATAGGACTACAGAAGGTAGCATCGATGTCCTTACAAAAAGTTCTGACGGTATCCACGTGCGACAGTGTAACTTTCAACTTCACCAGAGCTTTTTGCAGGCTGCACCAGCTAGCTTTGGTACATCCGCTGCCCCATTCCATAGCCCAAGCATTGAACTCTCATCCGATGACGACCGGTCTTCTTCCGATGAGCTTCTCGGTTTATGCATACAGCATCTGCTGAAACCAGCTCCATGCATAACAGCTGCATACAAAGAACCCGTTGATTTCGACGATCTTATGAACTAGACACTGTTTCCTGGATGGGAAATCTGTCCATCACTTGTAACGCAGCCATCGCCGCTCTATCTACCATCCAGTAATCCAGTTATCGGGAGGAACACGATACGGCTCCGCAACGATTGCGACGTCACACTTTGTTTCTGTAGTTGTCTGCCACCACAGTTGCTTTGCTATGTCGCAATGATTGAGTTAGGTTACCTCCGTAACTGTGACCTGCTGTCGCCTTTATGTATACTGGGCATCTGAAGACCCCCCATCATCCGTCCTCCTTTTTCACAACAGGCACCTAGGCTGCTTTGGGCAGTCTCTTGAAAATGACCCTTCTCCCTGCATTTCCTGCACAGATCAGATCTGTTAGAGTTGCAGTTCCTCGTATGGAGACCATGGAGCATATCTCCAAATCCTTGGCAACTATAGGGATGACTCTCAGTGAGCACACTGACCACCCAAATTTTACTAGACCCGACTCCAACAGCTGCATCCAAAATGGTCGGCAGACGTATCGCTGCCGTCTGTGTGCCACCGTACCTTCTTCAACCGGATTGTCATTGGTGCATCTCCAAGACACCAGTGTCCCTTCAGCGGTCTCCTCAGCTCGTCTTCTGTTGTGATCTTCAGTTC